>JANIWU010000112.1:0-31928 GCA_030705145.1 Hagleromyces aurorensis | reverse complement strand
GGATCATTTGTGGCACCAGTGTTGAACGAATCTTCACTGAAAAGAGGAAGATCAATATCAGACTCCGAAATGGTATATGGACTACCAACTGCAACACATATCATTCTTTCTAACAAATAAATACACCAAAACAACCTCAGTTTCTTATTTGCATTCGGATCATTAGGATTCCATTTGCTGATATGCAAAACATCTTTGCAAATAGAAGTTACGTCTTTTATTATTTCATATAATACTGAAGAGTCACGGTCTGTTCTCAAAATGTAGAGGACAAGTAATGTTAAAATTTCAACCTTCTGCACAAAATTCATATTATTGCCACATCTTGTAATATGCCGTATAGCAGTGGAAAAATACCGCACCGGTGGTAATCCCTTGTATTTACCTGTTGTCATGTGTAAGCAGGCGCTAATGGCAAACACCAGCCACATTCTGCCACATGAAAAATGGAAATCATTTTCTGAATAAGAGTAGATATTATTTGAAATGTAATTTTCGTGAAAACTGTATATCTCTTGTTCATCAAGTAATGGGTATTTGAATTGTAGCCTGGTAAAAAATGTGTCGAGAAAGGCTCTGGATAATTTCTCATCAAAATCAAACGCTGGGTCGTAAGACAAAAACTCCTTGAGGTTGTACTTCGCAAAAATGCATTTGGAAAAATCTATGTAATCCAATGAATCTGATTTTAATGCAGGTAATGGTTGACTAAACTCCTTTTGGTTTATTGGAATGGAAGAATTACCGTTAGACATGAACATCCCATCCTGGAGCTGACCAGAATTAGTAAAAGGAGATTTCAGGGAATAGAATTTTGGCTGGTTTTGTTGCTGTGAGTTGGGTATAGGTAGTATACTAGGAGTGCCCTGTGAGTTCAACGGTGTTGCTGAGTTTCTGGGAAGGTCTGGGCTCTGGGAAAACCTTGATGAGCCACCGTCAGATTTTGGTTGCATATGCTGTAAATCATCCAGATCTTTGATTTCCCCAAGCAGATGAGTGATTTTTTTGTATTGAGACAATCTTTTTGTGAACGCTGCACCACTGGGGGGTAGATCGATCATCTTCTCCAAGAACTTCAATTTTCTTTCCAAAAATATGGTATATTCATCTTTTCCATCTTTGGCATTGGAACCCTTCCGGCGCTTGCTAGAGCCTGTCGAGTCTGATCTCTGTCGAACAGGGTTCGGTACTGAGTTTTGTGCTTTCGGCACGTCCAATATAAATGGGATGCCGTCTTTGAAGTCCTGTACTCGTGGTGGATCCTCAGGGGTGTTCGCCGAAGACATATCGTTTCCTGGCGAACTTGTCCCATTGTTGTACCTGCTCGGTTGAATGCATTTCACAGCGGCCTTTAGACAAGCCGTGCAGGAAGGCAGTTTATGGTCACAGCGCTGTTTGCGACGTCTGCAGAGCAAGCATGATCTTGACCTACCCTTTTTATCCTGTAACAGGAGGTCTGCCCTATTATCTGCAAATTCTAACTCCCTCTGGAATTGCTCGATCTTTTCCTCACTGATCTCCTTCTTTGGACGACCCATCGCGCTAGGTCAGTCTTCCCGTCTGGGTTTGTACGTATACAACGGGCAAAAGTGTAGTTCACTGAAATCTATTCAAATCTTGAAAGTACTCTTTGATGCAGCGATCGATGAGTTCTATCCAAAAGGTACCTTATGCAGCCTGAAGTTCTAGAACAAATTTACGCTGACTCTTGCTAAATCACAAGAGACACTCTAAAGCGTGAGTCCTGGAGCTACTTGGTCGAAAAAAGTTAACGTATTCTCAAACTGCAAAAATATCAGTCTTCTGAAAGTCTATCTTTTATTTGAGGAAATGTATCTAGATGCGTCCTTCTATTCTTTGTTATAATGTTCTTTGTTGTATTACTACGGTAATATTAGGACTGTCTTTTTTCTTTACATAATTTTTCCATGCGGAAATTTCCTGTATATAAGGTATGTATGTATATATGCTCGAGAAATGACGTCTGATTAGGTAAAAAGATGCGTTTCAAATGTGAATATACATATTTCGAGATGATTATTTTCGAGTATTTTGGATTAAAGATTTCACATTCTTGGGCAATAGTTGAAAATACTCTATTCTACTTTTATTTGTCTGAAGAACATTGACTGTATGGACGTTCAGCCGCGTACAACGAAGCCATACGTCGTTTTATCAAGAAACTTGAACTATTTTCAGTTGTTTACCATTCTTTAAAAATCTTTTTGATATTTACGACTGGCGTTATGCCAGTTATGCAGAGTAAAGAACCCGATGCGCAGCAGCTAGAATAGCCATTTGTTGAGTTGCAGTGCATTAAGATAAGCAAAAAAAAAAAATACTTGCTTATTTTAGAGTTAATCCCCTCTTTGCGCTGCTAATGAATAGTCGCTTTTCCCTCTAAATTGAGGCCAAAAGACTACATTGGTTAGCTTTCGTCAGCGTGCATGTCCCTGTATACGCTCACGTTTTTCGCACGCTGAAAGTTTAATAATGAACTCTAACAATGGCTCGGGTAACCTATACAAGTGATAATAGACGAAGAAGGTCCAGCAGAGAAAGTCAACGGCAATTCAAAGTTTATGGCTCCTTCTTCCTGATGTCAACTCTTCGAACCTTCTAAACGGCTCACCATCTGCCCAGAATGGCAGAGTCGCGTTAGTCTCCTCCCCCTGCGATCGACCTAATGGGCCCATTCTTTCTAGCTGCAGCAGTTTTTTCATTCCTACCAAACTGCCAGCGGATTTCCCTGCAAGCTGCTTGGAGATATCTTGTGCAACACGCTCGTTAAATTTTTCGACATTTTCTTCGTCGTACGTCTTGGTTATCACCCTTGCTTCGCAGAGCTCTCTATGCGTGATTGGCGAACTGAAGTAAAAGTGCTCGTTGGCAGCATTGGTGCCGAGCTTTTCGGGGACGGTAACGGAACTCGACAGTTCTGGCACAAATCCGAGGTTCGTGAACGGAAACAGCAGATACACCTCGCTATTTCTGGCGTAAACTATGTCGCAGAGCAGCACGAGGGCTGCGCTAAGCCCAACAGCAGGCCCATTCAGAGCACATATCAGCAACTTTCTGTGCCGTCTAAAACTATTGGCCACAAATAAGTTAGGAGGTGCAATGGAGCCCACAAGACCACTTATCCTGTCTTTTGTCTTCTCTACTTCCGACTCTTTTACCGAGCTGAACTTCCCTCCTGAAGAAAAGAATCTCCCGCTGCTCTGAATCAAAGTAACTTCTATATTTTCATTTTCGTTCGCTTCATTTAGCAGCTTAGCAATGTACATAAAGTCTTCAAACGTGAGCGAGTTTAGCTTTCGTGGGTCGTTCAAAGATATGAAGCATATCCCATTCCGTTCATCATTCCAATGATTGACCCGAGGAGATATATAGTCCGCCATTTTGCTATGGTACTGTGCTACCATGGTTCACGGAAAAGCTCCATTAGGCACTATTTTCGTCTTATGCTTAGCTTTTTATACTTTACGACATGGTCATCATCGGATTTGGCTTATCGTTGGGGTATAATATTGATGTCTTTGTTCTGTGCGGGTCTCTTTCCAGGCGTTTATCGAGATTCCCCGGATGACGAAATAATTAAGTGCTCGGACATATGTGGATTTCTATTTGAGGAGCGACTGTAGAATTTCTTGATCTTCAAGAAGCCTTTCCATCTTCTTCTTTTCATTCAGTTCGGAATGCAGTATGTGCTTTGTATGACTTCTACGCTCCTTGGATCGTTTACTTTGTTTTACCCACAGTTGTAACGCTTCCTCTCTAACGGTCAGTTTGTTGGGCGAACCGTTGTTAAAACGTTCTATCTCTAACGCGAGCTTTTCACGGGCTATCTTCCTGTTATTTTCTCTAGATCTTGTCTCTTGACACTCTACAACAATACCTGTCGGGATATGCTTCAATTGTACTTTGGAGTTGCTCTTATTGATTTTCTGACCGCCGGGTCCTCTTCCACCATGCAAGAACTTCTCCTCACATTGTCGTTCCATTTCGGGGGTAAATTTTGGCCTTGGGGGCAGCTTAGTCTTTTTCAAACACTGTGCCATTCCATTGTGGATAGTCCGGAAGGCTGTTAGGTTCACAGTCATTGTTGCCAGTTCTTTTTCGGTGTAGTTATGTTAATTAGTGGTATATTTTAAATTACCTTGCCATATGTTTAGATGTATTGCACCTACAGATTGAAAATGTCAGGCACCAACTAAAGAAGCAATTGTATGACCGACGATTAGCTGATCATAGATGCTACGAATACCCAAATATATTCTTAGGCGCAGACCAGGGTGCTCATTGGTGTTGTCCAAGAGGACTCCATTCTCAGCAGGTCAACTTCAGAAGTCGATGCTTTTGAACAGCTGTGAATTTGATAAGAATCCAAACAAAATAAATCGCGATCTGAAAACTGATCTGAATGAGGATGACTATACTCCAGCAGATTTCATAAATAAGCTTCCAGAACAGCTCGTTTCCGAAGGAAACACTATGAAGGCTACAAGGGCCGAGAACCAAATCGATACTATGAAATACCATGCTATCTTGAAAGAAAACGGGTTTGACGAAAATCAATCAGAGCTGATTATAGCCCTACTTTTGGAATTGCTGAACGAGCAGTTTTTTTCAACATATAATAAGACTTTCTTGAGAAACATGGAGCTGGACAACCAATCACATCTTTTTAATGCTGCAGAAACGGAATTGAAATATGCTATTCAAAATTCAAGAGACACGCAACTCAACGACCAGCATCTGCAACTTACAAAGTTGTTCAGAGACGTAGAAACATTACATGACGAGATTAACGGCATGATCATCAACCTATTGCAAAAGGATTCCAAAGTAGATTTCAACAATCAGAAGACAGAGAACACGCTTTTGCTTAGAGAGGTAAATTTGAAATTGAAAGATTGCACTAACAAAATCATCACCAAATTATTAGGTGCCACTAAATCTGAAATTGAGACACTAAGGTGGCAAACAACGAGGAGCGGCCTTTTTGCGGTGCTCATATTGGTCTTCTTTATCATAAGCGGAGTCAGCATCTCGAAGCGCATGAACGCTGAAAACGACAAGCCCGTTCAAGTCATATTGCACACAGTAGATCCTGAAGAACGGGACGATCCTGACGATAAGGATAAAGAAGAAAATTACTTTACAACTGCGGGTTCTGAGGATTATGAACAAAATTCAAATAATAGATAGTTTTCTGGTACTATATGGTTTATAGAGCGTGTAAATATGGATTGGTCGTGAGATTAAAGCTTAGTCAAGTAGGCACCTTCAAAGTTTGTGCTTACGTTGCTTCAAACTGAGTTGTTTAAATCTTCTCTGTGGTTCGCCTTCAACCCAAAACCTCAATGCATCGTTAACTTCTACAGAATTGATTCTTTGCATTTTTTCGATATTTTGAGAAGTAATCAATTTTTTCGTGCCCAGGACACTTGGCAGGTAGATATTCTTTACTTGAGATTTCAAGTCTGCCAATACCTTGGCATTAAACTGTTCTGTATCTTGTAAATCGTAATTTCTCGTGATTATTTTTCGATTTAGCTTGTCAAACCCAATTGGCTGGCTAAACATTAATGATTCAAATGTTTGGTTGAGACCTAGTTTCGTCGGTAACGTGAATGCAGTGGCACCCTCTGTTACAAGCCCTAAATTTGCAAAAGGAAACAAAAGATATACTTTGTCGTTCATCGAGTACACCAAATCACATAAAGCGCATAATGCTGCACTAAAACCGATAGCGGGCCCGTTGAGACAGCAAATAAGTATTTTAGAATGCCTGATAAACATGTCAGTGACATATACGTTACGAGAAACAAAGTTAGCTAGCCATTTGTGTAAGTTTGACTCTCCCGGATCAGCTCCCTGTGCCTGACCGATAGAAAGGAAGTCCGCGCCGCTTGAAAAGAACCGGCCACTGCTCTGCAGCACAGTGAAATAAATGGTAGGATCTTTGTCTGCCTTTTCTAACAATATTGCAATCTCTAAGTAATCGTTACCGTCCAATGCATTTAAATTTGATGGGTTTGTTAGGGAAATGATGAAAAAGGGCCCCTCAAGTCTATAGGACAGTTTGTCATTAACTTTCGTAGTCATTGTTCGTTGTCGTCTGAATATTTTTGGAAAACAGGAGTCACATATTCATTAACTAGGAATCATTCATTATATGGTTTAATTGACTGAGATCGGCCACTACATATATATGTTCATTCTAATAATGGAGATGGAAACCCTCTTCGAAGTCATTCCATGCCCCAGAACTCCAATTCTCTTCAAAAATGATAAAGTCCGAAGGTGTCCGAATCTAAAAGTTTTTGATGTCCGACAAAAAAGTTTGCTATGCACAACGGTTGGGTGTCCGGATATCTGAAAATCGGACAATGTTTTCAAAAATTTGGAGATGCCTTTTCTCTGAATGCCGGCGATGATGAACTGAAGTGATATGGAAGAGATGACTATAAGCAGAGGAGAAATAAAAAGAGGGTAGGAAGGCAATTCCAGATATGTCGGATAGTGAATATAGTGTGGACGGGCTAGATCTTTTTCAAGAACCCGAAGACTTCCGCCCTGAGGCGCCAGCACCACATTTTGCAGAGTATGAGAGAGTGAACGTACCGGACGAATCCGATTCAAAAAAATCCAAATTTCAATTGAGGCTCGTGGGATCTTCACCACTTTGGGGACATTTACTATGGAATGCTGGAATATACACTGCCAGATTTCTGGATACACACCCGGAACTTGTCAAGAACAAGAATGTACTGGAGCTTGGAGCAGCAAGCGCGTTGCCATCATTGGTAGCCTCGTTAATTGGTGCTGAAAAGGTGGTCATCACAGATTATCCAGATGCAGATTTAATCCAAAACATCCAGTACAATGTAGACCAAATAGTATATGATGGTGCAGCCAAACCACAGGCGGCTAATACTGGCAGAAACACCGTAGTGGAAGGATATATTTGGGGAAACGACTACGAGATCATACAAGAGCATATTGGTGGCAAGGATAAGAAATTTGACTTGATTATCCTGAGTGATTTAGTGTTCAACCACACCGAGCACCAAAAACTTCTGCAGACAACCAAGGATTTGTTAGCGCCTCATGGAAAGGCGCTTGTTGTGTTCTCCCCACATAGGCCGTGGCTTCTTGACATGGACCTCACCTTTTTTGAAAAATGCTACAACTTTGGTCTGAAGAGTGAAAAGATCGAAATGCAAAACTGGAAACCGATGTTTGATGAAGATCCTGAGACTATTGAAATAAGATCTCGCGTATATGCATACTATTTAAGCCATAATGAAAATTAACATTAAACAATAGAAATAATCTTAACTGTGCGTATATGCCAAATTATAGAGAAAAATAAGAGTTCCTTTAATTACCGTTGAATCCGTCCAGTTCCCAGAGTTCCGTTAACTTACAAATAATTGGACTTCAAGCTAATAAAGTTACAGGTGGTGCTAACCTCATCAGCAGTATCGTAAGCGTAGCAAGTTGTTCCAGCGGCACAATCTGTGATAACCCACGATCCGAAATTACATATAGCAATTGCCCCAGAGGAAGAACAAGCTACCTTTCCATCTGTACATTGATCTTCACCATTGAACTTTCCAGCTGCATATAATGCGTTCAGTTGGATTGCTTGTTCATGTGCTGCTGATGTAGTACCTGATGGAGAAACAGTTGGTGCTGTGGCCTCCGTTGTTGTAGGTGGCACTTCCGTCGTGGGGACACCAGTAGTTGCTGCAGCGATGGAAGTAGAACTTGTCTGTGTTGTGGGTTGTTGTTCCGTAGTCTGTAGAGAAGGCGTACTTACTGTGTCTGATGGGATTAAAGCAGTTGTGGTTTTTTGTCCTCCTGGAACGAAAGAAGAGGCAACTCCTGTGTTTTGAGTAAGGGAAGTTTTGGTGGTTTTTTGACTAATCGCTTGAACTGGGGTAGAAGTTTTAGAAGGAGCTAATACTGATGTTGATTTTTCATTAGTAATCGAGAATGTGGAGCTTGTTCTTGTTTTTGTTCTTGCTTTAGTTGTTTCTTGATTTTGAGGTGATGAGGTTGTTTGAACATTGGTGGTGATTATTGTTTGAGTTGCCGTCAAGGTAGTTGTAGCAGCAACTCTGGTCGTAGAAGCAGTTTCATCGGAAATAGAATCCAATAGCTGTTTTACAATAGATATATATGTTTCGCCATTAATCGTGTTCGAAAAGGCTTGAGATGCATCCCACAGAGCAATTCCTCCAAATGACGATGTTGTGGAGATGCTGTCAATAGTTGATTTCAAAGTGTCGACATTGGAAATGTATCCTGATCCAGCGGCAGTAGCAGCGCCTGGTAATCCTAGGTACAATTTGATATTCTTGTTAGGCGAAACGGATTTTGCAAAATCCAACCATGTTGCCCAGTTAAACTGTTTGTCGATGTTGCAGTAGTTGTTGTAGAATTGAATGAACGCGAAATCGACGTCTGTCTTGGACAACAAGTCACCCACAGATGCATCGGGGTATGGGCATTGGGGAGCTGCTGAAATATAATATTGCTTGCTTCCTGTTTTGAACAGACTTCTCAATGTTGTCACTAAAGCCAAATAGCCGACTTGGTTGTTGTTTTCAATGTCAAAATCGAAGCCATCTATTACTGCTGAATCAAATGGACGATTTACACCTGAAGTTCCTTCTCCAAATGTATTCCATAATGTTTGTGCGTAAGATTCTGCATCTGCATCAGAAGAAAAACCGTAAGCGCCAGAAGCACCACCTAATGAGAGTAATACTTTCTTACCTAAACTCTGGCAAGTTTTGATATCCTCGGCGATCTCTGAACAATGCAAAAGTCCGTCACCAAATGTGTCACTACAAGCATTAGCAAAATTGAGCCCTGTGTTTGGAAATATATTCAGGAAGGAAAGCAAAAATATGTCGGTGTTCGAAGAAGCACAGTAAGTAGCCAACCTCTCTTGTGTGCCAGCTGAGTTTTGACCCCAGTAAACAGCGACATTGTCTTTGGCCATGGGATCGAAAGCGAAAGTAAAATTCATGGGTAGTAAACCCAAACAAAATACCAAAAATTGAAACATAACGAATGAAAAGTTTTTTAGTGTAAACGAGTGAATAAGGTTGTTATATCCAATGTGTGGATAAGTTGTTTCTAAAGGAGTGACTGATTTTGTCTTGCTAAAATACTAATCTTGCTGTATTGACTGTAGGGAAAATTCGACAAAAATTGAAATATTTGCAGAGAAGGTTATGCTCCGGATTGGCACGAGCCGGCTGAATTGAATTTGCTTATATACCCATCCATTCTGAAACAAAACAGGTTGTTCCCAACGTGAGCCAAGCATTTCTTGCATGTTTTGTAAACATGAAGTCCATGCATGTATTTACAATACCTGCAAACATAAACAAATCCTTTGAATATGTGTTTTTGTTGGCTTTTGTTTTTGAAGTAGCATGTGTTTTGTTTGGTAAACAGCCCAGCAATCTTTAACCAGCCACGTCAAAAAATTAGGGAAGAGTCAAGAGTCATAGGTCTTGACCCTTGAAAAATTACGTGAATTTGACTACAAATAAAATTCTGATATTTGAACTGTAATAATGGCTTAAAAAATCATATTGGAGAATTTGTTCAGTTTCACTTTCTGCAGTTTACCTGCATTTCTATGTTGTTATGGAAAGTCTGACTGATTTGTTTCTTGAAAATCTTGGAAAATGTTGATGTCATATTGAACGAACAATCATATATTGAAAGGAGGAAAGGGGAACTGCTTTTCCTTGAAAGTTTAAGAGCACAGCGAGATTGCCTTGTGTATACGTGGGTAAATAAGTGTCAACTGGTGGCAGATTGTGAAATTTAATATTCTTTCGAGAGAAACGATAGAGATCAATTACTTAATACTTAATTTTAGTTGCATACATTGAGAATTGTTTGCAAGTAACCGGTAACAATCAAGCTATTGTCATCAGAAATATCGACAAACCCTATAATCAAGAAAACTACTCAGCAATTATCTAACGTCGTTCTGAAAATAAAGAATGGGTCTACTGAACTCTTCTGACAAAGAGGTTATCAAGCGAGCGCTTCCAAAGTCATCAAATAAAATAATAGATGTTGCCGTAGCAAGGTTATACATTGCATACCCTGACCGCACTAAGTGGCAATATACAGGATTATCAGGTGCTATCGTTTTAGTTGATGATCTTGTAGGGAACACATTTTTTTTGAAATTAGTTGATATATATGGGCACAGGGGTGTTATATGGGACCAGGAACTGTATGTCAATTTCCAGTACTATCAGGATAGGACTTTCTTCCATACATTTGAAATTGAAGACTGCTATGTTGGATTTTTGTTTGAAGATATTAGTGAAGCATCACACATGCAAAAAAGAATTCAGAAACGTGAAAGATATGCATCCAAGAAAACCCTGAACAATAAAAATGCAACAGCATTGAAAAAGAAAGTGAAAAAAGAGGAAAGTTCACATACAACACATGGTCCTAGAGGTGAATCTCTTTTAGGTCCTCAACGGGAGCGTTATAATTATAAAGAAGCAGAATCGATCCCGATAACAAAAAACAAAGCCCCACCACCACCACCACCAGTACAAGAAAGCTCACCAGAACCAAGTGACAATGAATACAACGACACAAATTCAGATTGGGCATCTTCAGCTCCAGTTGCTTCCCCTCCGATGTCTCCCGATATTTCTACAAGAGCAGAAACATCTCCAGCTCATGTGAAACATCCTTTACCGCCAGCTCCTCCTTCATTTGCACCAGCTCTTCCGCCCTCCGTGCCTCCATCGCTTCCAAATGAAGCAGGAGTTGCAGGAAATAGTACTCCTCTATCTCCAACTGTGGCTCCCAAGACTGAACATAAGAGCTCTAATCCGTTTCCTTTTCCCATACCACAAGGGGCCAATAATCAAAACACGCCATTTCCAATTCCACCAGCGCCTACCAATCAAACACCATTTCCGATTAATAATGGCTATCAACCGCCTCCAGTAAATAACATTCAAGCAGCAGCACAAAATAGACCAGTGCCGGCATTGCCCAACAGAAATGCTAGACCGGTGCCAGTTCCTCCATCACGTCAAGCAAATGCGCCACCAGCACCTCCATCTAGACGTGGACCAGCACCACCACCACCGCCTCACAGAAATGTTTCAGGACCAGCCTTCGGCACTACAGCAGTAAATAATAATTCACACAAACGTTCGGTCCCTCTTCCCCCACCTTCCAGAAGAACCTCGCGTCCGGTTCCACAACCACAGGTGAACCAATCATATCCTCCAAACAATGGGTATGTTAGTCAAAATCAATTCTCACAATCTTTGCCACCAAATCCGTCGAATTTTGGAAAACAAAACCAATATCAGCCTCCATATGATGCATTTTCAGGAAATGATTCAAATCCAAACGTTTCGATACCACCACCACCTCAAACAACTTTTAATTCAGGGTATGAAACACCTCCACCGACTACATTTTCTCAGACCGGCCAACCACAAGCTCAAACTAGCAATCCTCCACCACTGGCTCCACGTCCTCCGGCTTCATCCGTTGGAAATACAGCTGCTCCACCTCCACCTCCACCTCCTGCATTTGCTCAACAACCTGCCGCATCTTCAGCAGTCCCTCCACCTCCACCTCCTGCATTTTTACAACAAGCTAATACAGCTACTCCACCTCCACCTCCACCTCCATCTATGGCTGCAATGCAACCTCAAGACACGTCCTCTGGAACTGGATTTGTTGAGAACACGGGAGACGCTGGGAGAGATGCGCTCTTAGCTTCAATTAGAGGAGCAGGTGGAATATCTGCTCTCCGTAAAGTTGATAAATCGCAGCTCGATAAACCCTCTGTTTTACTACAAGAAGCGAAAGGAGAACCAGTCCAATCGAATGCCAGCATGTCTGGTGGGAATGCTGGAGGACCTGTAGGAGGACCTGCTTCTTTGGCAGATGCTCTTGCAGCGGCACTGAATAAGAGAAAAAATAAAATAGGAGGAGATGAGTATGATAATGGCGATGATTGGTAACAGATGTATTAAAACCTCATCTAGATATTTTAATTAATTTTATATTTAGTGCAAATTATATGAAACAAATATTTTGAACTACCTACTTATTTATTAAAATACTTAGTTTCCCATAAAGAAATCCACTTAGATTTTTGTAAATCATTTTGGTTTAGTTTTTTTATTATATCTGTGACCTGCTGAATTGTTTTGTTCAGGTTGTTTATGCTATCTTGGAAATCATTCTCATCATAAGTGGCATCGGACATAAAAACATCAGATATAAGTTCGTCAATATATTTTACAATCTCTGATTGGAGTTTGTAGAGAGCATCCAATACCTCTCCTTTGCAATTTTTTGATTTGTATGCATCAGATGTTATTGTCTTGACAAATGATGAGAGTAACACCTTTATCATTTTAATGTTAACCTTCCAACTTTCAAGATATGCTTTCATCTTCGCCACTACGACTTCCTCGCTTTTATCATCAGTATTACTACCATTCTCTTGTTCTTCATCAGATTCCACATCAAAGGTTAATTCACTTACAAGATGTGGATCCTGTAGCCATTCGTCAATGTCAGCTGTGACATCGTCTAATAGCTGATAATTATTGCGAATATTGTCCGCTAGTAAATTGAATCTTCCCTTTTCTGCCACATCCTGAAATCCATCACAACTAGACCATATGACTCCTATGGATTGAAGCCTGTCATGGGAATCAAGAGTGTCTTTATTGGAGTCCTTCTTCTTGATCGAATTCTCAATATCGCGGCATAAGAGACCAGTGCCATCTAAAAGGGAAAGAACATTTGAATCAACTTTATCTAGCAAATACCCAGGCCACTCACCTTGATTGGATTTATAGAACAGGGGCAATAAACTCAATAGATAGAACAACGCATTGGCGAAATTCTGGATTTCCTTGTATGCGGTAGGAATATTGTCGTGTAACTTTTCAGGATGGCAAATAATTCCGATCTTTGTCGAATGCGCCCTGAGTATCTGGGAAAGTTTCCCCAACTCAGTTAGTGGATCAGATTCTTTCAAATCTGTTGTCGAAGTAATGTTCCTCACAGCATTCTTATCTTTGTATTCGGAGACAAATTGGGATCTAATGGTATCTAACAGTTCCAGTAAGTTATACTCCTTTATCTCAGTAACCTCTTCACTCATCTTGGCCAGCCTTTGACGTCTTCCAGCTAATTTTGCTTGTGCTGGTTTGGCTTCAAGTCTTGTTATAGTCATCTGTCACTCGATGAGCGTCCGATTTTCAATATCGAAATTCTTGCGCCCAGGAGTAAAGTGACGCCCTGGTGCAACTCTAGAGTTTAAGATTAGATATTCTTTATCTCCTATTTAAAATATACTTAAACGCACATAGGTGCTAACATTATATCACTAATGATTAAGAGATGCTTATTGAGAAGATGGAGATGGGTTCATCTTTCTCTTACCGTTAGTCAAGGTGACGTTAACGAATCTTCTGGTGTACAATAATCTCTTGTAAGCACGACCCTTTGGTTGCTTTGGCTTTTCTTGCTTCTCAACCTTTGGAGTTTGAGACTTAACCTTACCAGCACGAGCTAGAGAACCGTGAACTTTACCCTGTACTATTTGTTAGTAAATGACTCCTGAAAACTGGCAATATACAGATACTATCAACCAGTTCGGATGGGTGGACTGGACTGGACTGCAGGTTTCGATTTCCATTTCGACTCAGTTCAAGGAAGTGCCATGTCATATTAACTCCCTATTCCCAACAATAGTTTCCTGAATGAACACTCTCCTTGCCAGATAAATAGAGTTCCTTGGATCTTCTACACTGCCCGTTCCATCTCATTTGCCACTATCTTTCATATCTTATAACTCCTTCAATATCCTTCTCATCCACAGAATATCCTATAGTATCCTTCTTGCAATTATCGATGTTGTACGTACCATTTTGTTTGTCTAGTTTGTGTATGCTTAAGACTGAAGTATCCTTTACCTATAAAATGTGTGAGGCCACTTGAGTGGTCTCTAGTATGAAGATGTTCTGTGATTGAAGATTACTGAAAGTTGGGTACTTGCGATAGCCACTTCGTAGAAAGGAATAAACGCTTTTTCGTTGTAAGAAATTTAGGAAAATAACATATATTTTTTTTTTTATATTTTATGTAAATATGTTAAAAGCTGTATGGGTGTTAAACAGTAACAATATTGTAGCACGTGCTGTCTTATGTGGCTTTCAAATATGACTCTTCCCTATTTCTGAATTAGATGAGACCTAGGTATGATCTATTTAAGTCAAACAACAGGGTCTGCTTAATACAGTCTTAAGAGAGAGATTGAGGATACACTGAAACCTTTTCTGCTCTCAATTGCACTCAAATATTGAAATTTAAAGGAACATGTCATTAGACAGAGATGAACCAAAGCATTTTGGTGCTGGGCCAGCACAACTACCAACACCTGTCCTGCAACAGGCCGCTAAAGACTTAGTCAATTACAAAAACATTGGTCTCGGCGTTGGAGAAATCTCGCATCGCTCAAAAGATGCAGCAAAAGTTATCGATGATGCAAAGGAACATTTGGCCAAGCTCATGAACATCCCCAACACACACGAGGTGTTTTTCATGCAGGGTGGTGGTACAACTGGGTTTTCTTCTTTGGCCACCAACCTTGCCGCAGCCTATGTTGGCAAAACGAATGGCAGCGAGGTTGCACCAGGTGGATATCTGGTAACCGGTTCTTGGTCGCAGAAAGCCTACGAGGAGGCCCACAGGCTCAGGGTCCCCTCAGAAATTATCTTCAACGCAAAAGAATTCAACAACGGGAAATTCGGAATAATTCCAAGTGAGGATCAATGGGCTGACAAGATAAAGGGGAAAAAGTTCTCTTATGTGTATCTGTGCGAAAATGAGACCGTTCATGGTGTGGAATGGCAAAGTCTGCCTAAATGCGTAGTAGAGGACCCTGACATTGAGCTGGTAGCTGACTTGTCGAGTGACATTTTATCGCGCGAAATTGACGTTTCGAAATACGGTGTCATAATGGCAGGTGCTCAGAAAAATATTGGATTGGCAGGACTAACACTTTATATCGTCAAGAAGTCCATTTTAGAGAACATCTCAAAGGCTAAAGACGAGCAATTGGTTGAACTGGGAATTCCAATTACCCCAATTGCAACACACTACCCAACTGTGGCAAAAAATAACTCTGCTTACAACACAATCCCGATCTTTACATTACACATAATGGATTTAGTGTTTCAGCATATACTCAAAAAGGGCGGTGTGCCAGCTCAGCAGACAGAAAATGAGCAGAAGGCCAAGACCCTCTATGCAGCTCTTGATGCTTTCCCATCCTTTTACAACATTCCCGTTGATGTTTCCTGCAGATCAAAAATGAATGTAGTTTTCACATTGAAAAATCCAGACCTAGACAGTAAGTTTCTGGAGGAGGCAGCAGCTCGGAAGTTGACAGGATTGAAGGGTCACCGTTCGGTAGGTGGGTTTAGAGCGTCTATTTATAATGCTCTATCAGTGGAAACCATTCAAGAGCTTGCAGATTTTATTCAAGAATTTGCAAAGCTAAATTCTTAAGGTCAAATTGTTGTGATTTGCTGATCAGGGAATAATGCAAATAAATTTCCAAGTTAATTTTATAGAGGTTTAGATCTAGCTAGGTAATATATGATTTGCCCCCTCTCTGATTGCTTTTCGCCAACCGTATTCCCACCTTGAATCTCTCGATCCAAAGAGCAGTGAAACACGCAGGACTCGTCGTGGGATATGGCTAGTACAACCTCTTCAAAAGCAGCATATAACTTAGTGCAAACCTTCCAATCTTTATTACTGATTATAACTTCATGCTGTTTTGAATCCTGTTGTTCTGTCTTTTCAATCATCAACGATACATTATCCAATTGTATCCTATCATTAGACTGGTTGTGGCTTAATATATCGCTATCATCTACTCTTAAGCTCTCTTCTACATTGATTGATTTCTCAGTCTTTTGGTGTTCTTCTAAGATGCTCTCATCGTTTTCTTCAGAGCTAGTTTTTTGTTGGGTAATCGACCACAATGGACCATTCCAACACACCTCCAAGTACCAATCCAATTCATTTATGATGATTTTGAACTGAACAACATGATCATCATTGTTATCCAATTTCTCAGAACCGCTGAGCTTAATATGACTAACCTTGCTATACCTATCAATTCTCTTTATGAAGGAATGGAAGCCAGCCCCATACTCTCCGGAAATAGGTGGTAATCTATACATCCCTAAATTGGTATAATTAATCATTGGTTCCTGAATTCTAGCGTCTTGCGCCTTGAAAAGTAATCGTACAGGAACTTTAAAGGAATGTAAAATGACCTTGTTATTAGCTGAAAGAAGAGATTGGCCAATATTTTCATAATTACTTGGTGGATTACCATCGGCTCTCGAGTTTATATTATCAGAAATGCTCAATATCTCTTCGAATGTGATATTTAGTGCACATAATGGATTTGGTTTGAGTTTATTATTATGTGCGGTCTCTGTATTATTTTGATTCCATTCAGGCATGGACTGTAGCTTTATTGTCATATCTGAGAATGATCCTTGGTTTACCACTCTATCGTATCTTCTAAAAACACCAAATAAAGCATCGCAGTCGCATTCCATGGAAATTGTATTCATTTCTCTCGCTGATATAACCGTGTAGTGGCTGAAAACATCATTTGGTATGGTGCACCACAATTGACCAACATCACCATGCAAAACCGTATTTTTGTTACTCAGGGCTAGTTTAGGCGTTGAAATTATCACTAATCTTTCGCTATCGAACCTTAGAACCGCCGTCTTTCGGAGAGATGCTACTGTAGAAATTGTTGTGTATAGAAGTTTATAATCATCCGGAGTATCTGCACTACTTATTATCAGTTTCAATTTCATGATCCGAACTGTATTTTTATGAAATACTACTATCCCATACTCTATTATTCGTATTCTATACTTTTGGATAGATGTACATCTTAATTAATTATTATGATGTATAATGCTTTTATTGACATTTATGTTGATGAACAAACCGCAAGCCCTACTGGGGATTACGCAAAATACATGAATTAAGAGCTTATATTACAGGAATTTGAATCTATTTTTTAATTATTCAATGTTGACCAAGATATTGCATAGATCATGGCGACCATTTGTACGATATAACCATATTAAGGGTCCATCAAATCTTGAAGTCATACAAAAGCGAATAGAGGCAATTCCTCTTGAGAATTATCGGAATTTTTCAATTGTGGCTCATGTAGATCATGGCAAATCAACACTGAGTGACAGACTATTGGAAATTACAGGTGTTATTAAGCCTGGTGATAATAATAGGCAAGTACTAGATAAACTTGAGGTAGAAAGGGAAAGAGGAATAACAATTAAGGCACAGACATGTTCTATGTTTTATTATGATGAGCGAACAAAGAGAGATTATTTGCTTCATTTAGTTGACACGCCAGGGCATGTGGATTTTCGAGGAGAGGTGTCTAGATCTTATGCCTCTTGCGGTGGTGCTCTGCTGCTTGTTGATGCATCTCAAGGTGTACAAGCGCAAACAGTCGCTAATTTTTATTTGGCTTACAGCATGGATTTGAAACTGATCCCTGTTATCAACAAAATTGACATGGATATTGCTAACATACCACAAGCAGAAGATCAAATTGTCAACACCTTTGAACTTCCTCGAGAAGACATAGTTAGAGTCAGTGCAAAAACAGGTTTAAATGTTAAGGAACTGCTTCCTTCGATTATAGACAAAATACCACCTCCAACCGGAAAGAGTAGCAAGCCGTTCAGAGCTCTGTTAGTTGATTCATGGTATGATTCCTACCTGGGGGTTGTTTTGTTAGTGTACGTTGTTGATGGTACTTTAAGAGAGGGACAAAGAATAGTTTCAGCCCATACATCAAAAAAATATGAAGTAAAAGAAGTTGGAATCATGTATCCTAATAGAACTCATATAGGTATTTTAAGGACTGGCCAGGTTGGATATGTCGTGGCTGGCATGAAAAACTCTAAAGACGCAAAAATCGGGGATACATTAATGCTTGTAGGGAAGGAAAATGAAACTGAAGTTTTACCAGGATTCGAGGACACCAAACCGATGGTCTTTGTAGGGGCCTTTCCCGCTGATGGTACCGAGTTTAAAGCTCTTGATGATGATATAAACAGGCTAGTGTTGAACGACAGGTCAGTATCTCTCCAAAGAGAAACTTCTAATGCGCTTGGTCAAGGTTGGAGACTTGGGTTTCTGGGCTCTTTACACGCCTCTGTTTTTAAAGAAAGATTGGAAAAGGAATATGGTTCTAAACTGATAATTACGCAGCCTACTGTACCTTATAAGATTTTGTTCATGGATGGTGTTCAAAAGATAATAACAAATCCGGATGAGTTTCCTGAGCTATCTACACGTAAATCAAAAATTATGGCTTTACAAGAACCATATGTTGAGGCAATAATGACTTTGCCACAAGAGTACCTAGGGAATGTCATAAAACTATGTGATGCTAATCGTGGCACTCAAAAAGAGATAACATATTTGAATATGACAGGGCAAGTAATGTTAAAGTATGAAATACCTCTAGCCCATCTAGTGGACGATTTTTTTGGCAAATTAAAATCTGTATCGAAAGGATATGCATCACTAGATTATGAAGACATCGGATATAAAGATTCAGATATAGTAAAATTGGAACTCGCTGTCAATGGCAAGAGTGTTGATGCATTGGCTCAGGTTATGCATCGGTCACAAGTTGAAAGAGTAGGAAAAGAATGGACGAAGAGATTCAAACAATACGTTAAAGCACAACTGTTTGAGGTGGTTATTCAGGCACGAGCTAACAATAAGGTCCTGAGCCGAGAGACTATCAAAGCGAGACGTAAAGATGTTCTAGCTAAACTCCACGCATCAGATGTCTCTAGAAGGAAGAAATTGTTAGTTCGACAGAAAGAGGGTAAGAAGCAGCTTAGGAGCATTGGAAATGTACAAGTAAACCAGGATGCCTATCAAGCATTCTTAAGACGATAGAGAATTCGTAAATCGTGTAAATATTACAAAATTGGTTTTTAAATCGTAGAGCATGTCAATATTTTTGTAAACAGTATATACAAACCTAATATATTTTCTCTACTTTTGAGCAATCTGCTCCAATGACACTATACCTTCAAAAGATTTGTCATGTATCATAGATATGGCTGATCTACTAACATCCTGGGTTGATATAGTAGGCCGGATCAGCTCGTTTAAGCATGCAACTTTACTTCCAAAAATATTTGTTTTGGTAAAATTCAGTAGTTCAAGGGTATCTTTGATATATGATCGTGTATCTTTTGCGTTTGCGTACTCATCGTACATGAAACCCGGCCTCATTAGAATGGGCCTAAAAACATCCCTGTATTTCAGTAATTCCCTTTCTGCCTCCCGTTTCGACTTGATATATCCTTCTGGAATTAAAGGGAATCCTCTGTCTGCTGAAATGTACGTGAAGGACGGTTTTACAGATGTGCTGACAGAGTGAGTTAGTATTTCTTGACGAAAGGCATTTGCAAGCAAAATGGCGCTCTGTTTATTCATTCTTTCATATGTGAAGTCCGAATTACGTTTATCCAACGGATTAGATCCCATCATAGACCAAGATGATAGATTGACTGATAGAGACAGCGGGGAATGCACTCTTTTTTTGTAGCCTTCATCTTCGATCAAGATACCCAAGGAATGCACAACATCTTCGGCATTTCGCAGGTGTTCACCGTAAGTATGAGGCTCAAATATATTACAGCTCTTCCATTTAACTTCGGAAATCCAGTGTTCATCGGCTGCACTGGTATTGATAGGTGGTTTTCCAGATCTAGAAAGAGACAGTACTTCAAACCCTTTCAAGACTGCTTGCTGGCAAATGCGGCGACCTAAAAACCCATTTCCCCCAAAAACAACTATTTTGGAAACCATTGACACAACTAAATTCTTTCTAACCTTGAAAGGAGCCTTTGGTTGGTATAATTTCTATAAGATGTGGACTGTAAAGTGCATTCGATGTCAAGATATATTGTCAATCCATCATTCTCCAGGCACTTTCCCTTTTTAGCACGTGAGCTGATGATTGTCAATCACTTCCTAAGTGTCAAAATATTGAATTATTTTGTATTTACAGGCATCTAAAAGATTGTGGAGAGTGCGGAAGACTTATGCATTGGAAATTCGTTAAACATAGTTTTATCTTGTTGTAGAACAGTTCCCTTCCGGCGCTGCAATTTTTTAAAGTATTGGGCTGATCTTGCTTTACATATGGAACCACCAATTAACACTCGTTGGAAATGCCATATGGCAAACGACAGAACTACTGTAATTTCAAGCATATATTGAGTAGCGTTTAATTGCTTCAATTGGAATACGAAAGTGAGAAAATCACTCACCGATCAAGCCAGAAATGATTGGTATGCATAGCTTGCGGCCTGATATACACTCAATTCAGAGAAGTATTTCCAAGAGTATTCACGTTACATAAGAATTGGAAAGCTCCAGAATTCAAGCCTTGTGAAGCGTAGCAAGATGTCTGATACTCTAATTACGAGTTGATACCATAGAAAGACGTACCTTCGTACTCAAAGAGATCAAAATATTTAATATAGCCCATTGATCGTGTTCTACACACTGAAAGCGTGTTTGAGAGATCATCCAGCTCAAGATTGAAAAACTGAAATATCGTTCAACCGAGCGAGGCACAGGGCATGACAGTGGTCATCGAGTAGTTTTGATAAAACTTGACCGCAGATTTTAAAAGGGAGAAAAACTTGAAGATTTGCAAATGCATTAATGAGGTGAGTATAGTGGCAAATCTCTATGGATCATATCTATTTATGAGGTTATTATGACAACTGTGTTGTGATCCCTCATCGGTCTTTAAAGTGCTAATTTCCCAGTTGGACATCGGCTTGTTTGTAGTTATCCCATGCAATCCTGTATATGAAGTTTGGGGCAAACCCACCGATGTTGGTGATGATAATATCTATATTCTCTGGGGGCACGTAGTTTGAAATCGGATTTATAGTGTCTAATCTTTTATTGGGGTCCATTCTTGGTAGCACAGGCTGTGATCCCCCAAATTCAACGAATTTTTCAACGTCAAAGGGATACAGCGGCGAGAGTTTGTATAGACCTGCAACAGCAAATACCGGAGTTTTGAATTCCCGTGCGCATTCGCATACCGTTGATACACCTGAACTCGAAGAAATGATGCCACCATTTACGAAAACTGCCTTCGTCCCTACGATGACTTTTCCTACTCTGGACATCATAGCAAACACTGCAGAGTCGGGTACAATGATAGTTTCTATATTATGCTGGGCTAACTTCTTTGCAAACTCGTGTGCCTTGGCAGTGTTATTGGGAAACCCTTCGGTGACAAGAACTGTGAAGGTTCTGTTGTTGCGCTCGCGAGCTTTTATGAGAAACTTGAGCACAGTCTTCGATTCTGGCGTTGGCGTAAGTAAAATTTCATGGTCATGAATTAAATCGATGGCAATTTGTTGAATACCGTCGTCGATATTTGTGATTTCATCAACGAGATCTTTGATTCCTTGGATGGCAACTTGACGAAAATCTATTCGCGTCTTGTGACTGTTTGGTTTTTGTAATTTCTGTTGTTGCTTGGTTTGCTCTTCAAGCTGATTTTCTGGCATCTGTAAAAGATTGAACATTGACGAAATCATTGGTTCTGCAACTGTATTTGTGGTGGGGGACTGTAAAGCAACGTTGCTCCGCAGATCTTCCTCGATTTCATCACGAATCACCGCCAGAATTCTCCTTATGACATTACCACAGCAGAATCCGGTTGGTTTAGCTTTATCTATTCTGTCGCCTAGCTCTCTAATTTGGTCAATTAGCTCGTTAACGTGGTTCCAGCGAACTTGTGAAATAAATCTCTTGAGAATTTGCAGGGTTTCTAGTGCCATTGCGTAGGCACCCTCTATTTGATTTCTCTTCAACTTTGCAATAAACTCATCTATTGTTATATATATGTCCAAAGGAGCATTTGCAGACACTGAAGCAGTTGACATGGTGTATGTCGCGTTGAAGTATTTGCTTTGAATCTTTTGATTATGCTTCTTTGCAGTTTGTAGATCCAGTTGTGTTCTTCTTTTTGGTATGGCTTTCAACGAAAATTTTTTATCTTATACTTATAAAATGTAAGATTAACTATATTGCAACTAGAGGGCATCGCTCAAAAATAAGAGAAACCGACAGCGGCGAGATGAAATGAAACTGGGCATGCCTTTCATGACCATTAATCCTCTATAATGATGCTTCGCTGATGTTTGACTATGTTTAACTCTGCATATTCTCTCCGGTGGTTGCTTCAACTAAATTATATATCACCATTATAAGCTGCCAATTCTCTGTTGCATTCCATTAACAAAGCTCTTAACTTGGTGTTTTGTGGCTGGAAGCTCAGGCCACGTTCACATTCTATATGTGCGGATTCGTATTGGCCTAGTCTCAAAAGAGCTTCGGTTTTTCTTGCAAACACCTCCGGCTGGCACATTGCCGTACTGAGCAGAACATTAAGCTCTTGTAAGGCATCCAGAAATTTGCCTTGCATTAACAGTAGATCAATCTTGTGGCGTACCATAAATTGTAACTCCTGCATCTGCATGGCAAACGCTTCCCAAGGAGCCCTCTTTCTCTGAGCCATATCGATTGCTAATGTAATGTTCTTAATCGCTTCTGGTATCTTATTTTGTTGGGCATTCTTCAGTCCACTGTCAAATAGATTTTGAATTAACTTCGTTATACCGTCATTAGGACGTGGTGTGATATTTGAGTTTGACTCACCGATTAATGATGTGGTTAATCTATTAATTTGTTCAATGTGCCAAAGAACTTTTTCCGTTTCCTCCTCCGGGTGGGAAGCCTTCAATTGCTTGCTGTTTGGATCATAATCAAGCTCTGTCATCTTTATAATGTACTAGACTTGTATACTAGTCTTTTCAAAATACGCTCTATGCTACTTCCAGCTGTTTTGTCTTGGGTTTAGCTTACACTTCTCGTGTTTTCTCCTGCCTTCCAATTTAATATTTCAAATAGACGGCTACGCTACGCATACAGAAAAAAAACTGATCCGTAAATAAAAAAGCGTAGAAGCAACCTCCTTCAACATAAAGTGAGCCAATTCAAGATTGTACTTAAAACACAATCCCATAATGTCAACGAAATTTCGTTATTCTTGCTTTCTAGATCTTATTCTCCAGTTGTATACTAATTAAAAAGGATTTTATTTAAAAATAATGAAAAGATATGATTTTAATGAACATATTTCAAGTTTACAAATCAGCATCATCCTCATCTGGCAATGGCAAGGCAGTAGCTTGCTCCATTTCTTGTTGGTATTGTTGCATCAATTGTTCATCAACTTGGACCTCAGGTGGAGCCAAGGCTGGAGAGGCAACAAACTCTAGTTGTGGGTTACCAGCTAGTTTCCTTGCTAGCCACAAGAAAGGCTTTTCAAAGTTGTAGTTGGACTTGGCTGAAATATCGTAGTATTGCAAGTTCTTCTTTCTGTGGAAAGTGATGGTCTTGGCCTTGACCTTTCTCTCCTTGACATCGACCTTGTTACCACACAAAACGATTGGGATGTTTT
The DNA here is from genome assembly GCA_030705145.1 of Hagleromyces aurorensis. Classification (NCBI taxonomy): domain Eukaryota; kingdom Fungi; phylum Ascomycota; class Saccharomycetes; order Saccharomycetales; family Saccharomycetaceae; genus Hagleromyces; species Hagleromyces aurorensis. Next base: position 8,218 of record JANIWU010000112.1, on the reverse strand, counting down.
CACAAACACGGACCAAGTCTCTGTGCCAGTTTGGAACGTTCTTGTACGTGATTCTCGACGTGACATCAAACATGATAATACCACATTGTGCATTGATATAGTAACCGTCTCTTAGACCACCAAACTTCTCTTGGCCGGCAGTATCCCAGACGTCGAATTTGATCTCACCGAAATTTGTGTAGAAAGACAAAGGATGCACCTCAACACCAATTGTGGCAATGTATTTCTTCTCGAATTCACCAGTCAAATGTCTCTTGACAAAAGTGGTCTTACCGGTACCACCATCACCGACAAGCACTAGCTTGAAAGTTGGGACTTCACCTTGTGCTGGAGCTGGAGCTGACATCTGTTGAGATTTGCACTATTAAAACCAAAATTAACCGAAACTTTGCTTTAAAATGTCCGAAAACTGTTAGGAGAGCTTAATAGTTCAGATTAAGAAGACCTTTCAGTTCAATGAATCCTAGTTTAACGAATTTGCAGTAAGTTGTATAAAGAAGAGATCATTCCTTCCGATGCCATGTCCTCTTAAACGTTTTATATAAGAGAAAAAATTTGCCACTTCTTCTTTTGCATACACGTGACCATGTCAGTAAAGGCAATGAAAGCTTTAAGATGCAGAGTATGAGCCCTGCTTCATGCAGTCTTCTTTTAGTCAATATCTTTACATACATCAAATGCTGTAGTAGTTGACTGGCGCAAATCAACGCGTCAAACTTTCCTCCAGGCTGAACTCACGTTTAAGGGTACATTATTGATGTGCAAGTTCTCGTGGTTGAATGCATTTGCACACTCGATTCCCAGTTTCCAATATCTGTGTGATATTCATTGGATTTTTATAGGCATACTCATCAGTTTAATGAATAATATGCCTTTGGTTACTACAACCAGATTTGGATTACTATATGGCGAGGTCATCGCATGATCTCTTTAATTGAAGTCCTTCTGTACGGGCTTTATCGGCCATCGCACAGGTTACTTCGTTAGCTACAGTTCCTGGTGTAGCTTCGGCAAAACAATGATTCGAAATTGCTCAACATAGAATGGATTAGCTGTCTGGAATATTTGGGTATGCTTTCTTTTCAGTTTCTATGGGATCTTCCTCCAAAGACAGGATTTGAAACCAGTCTGTAATGAGCTCGTTAAGCACTTCATCTCTTTTAAGATCTTCAATCTCTTCTGCTGTCAATACCTCTTCTACATTGGTGGGAATGGAAACGCCAAGGACACTAGTAGAATAAGTATACTTGTTGATATGAGTTAACACTTTTATTAGGATGTCCTTATCATTTTTTTGCCTGCTATGATGATACAGCATGTCGTTGAGCTTATTCTCATACTCGTGAAGTAAATCTTTCAGTTCAGAACTTTCTGGTTCATTCACATCCGTGGTTAAATCTTGATGAAGGCTCCATGTTATATTACTCGGGTTAGATGTACGCTTTCTTTGCTGCAAGTCGCGCAGCTCGTCCAGTTGTATCTCTAGGCTTCGTATTTTAGCTTTATAAAACTTCGTCTTTTCATTTGCAACCTCACTAAGGACTTTCGGTTTTCTTGAAGTTTCCTTTGTGACAACTACCACTTTTTCTTTGACATCTTTCGCAGAACGTTGTAACATATCAATTGTTAAGTCTTGGTCATGTAATTTGAGTTCTAGGTCCTTGATCTTGGATTGTTGATCACGCAATTGAACATTTTTGGCCTCCACAGTCTTCAATAACTTGTTTAAAGTGTTGATTGCAAGTTTTTCACTTGTTTCGTCATTGTCGCGTGTCTTAATAAATTCGTTTGATTTAATGTAACCTTTCAACATCAGCTGCTGGTTGATATAGCTTAGAGCCTCATCTACATGATGGAATTTACTCATTATACTCCACCCGACCTTAGGACGCTTGCTACTGTCTCTTTCTTGTTACGATATGTCATGTATTTATATATTTTGAATATTTAATATAAAGGGTAAATACTCAATTCTACAATTTGTGCTAACCAAACGTACCAGTGGTGAGCTGCAGAAAAAAGTATACAGATTTCAGTAATCAGTCTATTTTCAAGTTTCATTTCAAATATCGAAAGTTTTGCAAATTCCTTATAACACCTGAGTATTTTATAAAAGGTGTAAGAAAACCCTCTTATATCCTGACTAATGATGAGCCGTCTCTTCTTCGGCTTCTTCCAAAACCAACCAGTCTTCTTCAACATTTTCTACTGTATCAGTTTCTGCGGTTTCGCTGGCAGTCTCCACTTCTTGTTCAGAATATTGCTTTAAAGCTTCAGCACCTTGAGCTTCCAAAGATGGAATAGTTGGCTTGACTGGGTCTGACCATGGCTTAACATTTCCCTCAGCGTCCTTTGCTGATAATGGAGCAAGCTTTGTGTTTTTCAGCTCCTTTAGATATAGTTCTTGAATAGCATTGCGTCTCACACTAGTATAGCTGAGAGAGCGCACGGAGTTAGAGATCAGAACACGCTTGGAAGCCCCAACGGATCTTCTTATCAAAACAGAGGATAACATTTGAATGGTTTTAGACGAAGTTGATCACCCAATTATAAGTACTTGCACTGTTTCACAATTTAGTTTCTTAAGGTATTCGAACGAATTGGTGGTCTATTTCGCTCCCATGGGGAGACCAACTTCTAGGCTCTTCGTTCAAAATTATATTTCTTCCTAGATTTCAGAAGGTTTCTTGAACGTAATTGGTTCGTTGAGAACGATATACTCTTCAAAAGCTGTTCCAGAATAATTGGAGAACGACAAAAATTTGGTCTCAATCATATTTTGGCATTTTACTTTCAATAATTTTCTATCGCATTGACAGGGTTCTTTGCCTACCAAGAGTCATAGATTCTACTTTCAAATCATTTCCGATTCCAAAAAATTCATCACGTGAATTGTTGTCTTGGTAAGTGTTAGTTTGAGGATAAGCTTCATTTCAAGTTTGGTTGTTTCCTATAAATATATTGTGAATCTTGATTCACGCTCTTATGTTTCATCTAAACAATGTTGGTTTCGAATTTGCATGTCTGTCTGTAGCCTTTTTCAGATATTAGTATAAATATCGGTTTACGAAAGTAAGCGTTGTTTCGACAAGAGTTTATGGTGGTTTTATATAATTTCCACGCTTGCTATTTAGAATTTTTGAAGTCGGTTAGAAATGCACGATTTTTCTGCATTATGTCTCTTTTTTTTTTTGTTTTGTTGTGTAGTGGGTTTGAAAACTATTATTCATGATGTAAATGTTAAATTTATTTATTTATCCCTAAATTACATTATTGCCTGCCATAAGATTTGGCTAAATATACAAACAGTACTACCCTTATATGCAAATCACTTCAGTATTTTGCAAGAAAACAATTTACTCCTCTTACAGAACTGAATATGTTTACAGATATTATTAAAATCCTTACCCTGGGAAAGCAGTCGACAATATCTTGGTTGTCTGCAGCTTTTGTCAAAAGCGGTCAACTTAGGACGGCCCACCGTTTTAATTAGCAATTAAGACCAGAGAGTACGATTCTTGTAGTTGCTTCAGAGAGTCAGATATCAAAAAAGAGCCGCTCAAGTACACAGCTCTAGGAACTCCGTCATTTTTACTGTTTTGACAAGATATATGTAACATCAAAAAACAAGCTGTACATTTTAGCCTAAAACACATTCAAAAGATCTGTGCCACTTATCTACTTGGCAAGCAAACAGTAAAACACTGTCAATTAACTCAATTTCACTTTTTATGTTCTTGCCTGCGCGCCATCTCGCATTTCAGGAGAATCCAGGTACGCTAATAACTTTGTGTTCTTCAATAATGCCAGATAAAAGCACAAACTTTCTTCCAAAAGCCTTCATGCCTTGAGCAGATGCCAGTAAGGCTGTCTGCGGCTCCAATAACGACGATTTACAATTGCACCGCCACATGACGGGATGACTCCAGAGCAGCAATTGTCGTACAATGGCATCAACACACGGCGGAATGCCTGCAAATTAGCAGCTACTATACATAGAGAATGGCTCCATAGTCATCCTCCAACTCTCCCTAATGCTTTCCGCACTCATTTGGCCCCCACACCAGACATGCGAGTTTCCGTTCAACCCAAGTGCAGCCGTGCCATTTATGCAAGTCAATCGGCCTCCATACACAGACCTTCAATTGCCCAATTCAAGTTACCCCTTATTGTATTACCATTCAATAATTCATTTTTGAATGTATCTTCTCCACAGGCGCAAACTTGCAATCTTCGAAATTGCTATTGCTATTGACAATTTACACCAGGACGCCTCAACACCAGAAATGAGAACAGACACGCTTTCACAAACACATACTCTCACATCTCCAGAGTAAACTACATTAAGTACAACAACAACACTGCGACACCAAACCCCATCCTTCTTGGGCAATTTAAAATTCTTTACAGGTCTCTCGAAAAGAATGCTACGTCCCTTGTCTGCTTGAATTTTTTAAAAACATGTGACCAATATTTCCGATATATTATTCTTTTATGCTCAAAGGGGTAAGTTATTCTTGAGGGGGGGAGTGGCCCGCGTTTTCCATTACAATCTTTGATAAAATTTATATAAGGGTGAAAAGGTACACTGGAAAACAGATGTAAGTCGTCGAATCTGAATAGTTTTAAGAACGTAAGTTGCAATCTGAGCCAAAAAGCGGTAGGACAGATTAATATAGTGCAAGCTCAGGTAGACGTTCGAGTACAGCTATCTCCGGGATATTCTTCGTAGACTGAGATATCATAAGGGACAAGAACCCGTACTACTTCACCGCTCAAGCACCAAACAAGAGAAAATATACTTTAGGGACGATATTTTCTTGAAAACACTGCCAATTTTGTGTACAGAAAAGACTAGATTTTTCCAGGACTGAGATGTCTCTGATTTCCGCAGGGGACGACGCAGAGCGTAATGTCGCCACTGCAGAGACGACAGTCGTGAAGCAAACAAAGGTCAAAACCAGAAAGACAACGTCGGTTTACCAGACAAGTGGGGAACCATTGAGTAGAGAGGCTCTCTACAGAGCCAAACTGAAATATGGTGTGTTCCAATCGCCTGCCGCAAATGTGAACAGAGGTGTATCAGATGCGAAAGTCGCTGTTGATGCTGCTGCAAATCTTGCCAACGATACCGATCTTACCGTGGAAACCTATAAGCGTCTTTATGTCGACCCAAACGCCACAAAGGCTGCATCTATGTTGAGCGCTGCAGTGGTCAAGTCATCAACCCACGACTCTGCCTCCAAGGTTAAAAAAGTTGAGTCTTCAAGTTCGAAGCGCGCTGGTTCTCAGTCGGCTGCAACAAGGGCTTACTCAATTGCCTCCTCAATCACCTCCGACAGCTCCACCTCGACCTCAAGATCGAGGCAGTCTCTATCGCCTGTAAACTCCCACATTGTCGTAAGACAACGTCCCAAACAGTTGTTGCAAACCGCGAAAACGCCTGCTATGAACCTTTCCAAGGTTATGCAAGGTGCCGAAAAAAAGGCTGAGCACCGTATCAAAGAGAGATCGGACCCCGTCCGCCAAAATTTCCAGAATGGCTTGTATACCAAGGTATCCGGCAAGGCCGCAGATAATAGCATGAAGTTATCGAAAGACCTTTTGGGTAAAATCAAGAGCAAACAAGAATCTGTGGCAGAAATCGAAAAAGAATCCGATCCTTCAAACTTTGCTTCTCATGCTGCATACGCTCTGAGAAACACCGAGCCTTCTGATCTTTTCCACGATGATACCAAAGAAACCGAGAGAATAAGAGCAGAAAAGGTCAAGCAACTAACTTCAACCCAAGTTTTAACAAAAGCTAGAGCAAATGCTGAGAGACGGTTGTCTTCTTTGAATACAATCGATTCAAATGAATTCTTGTTTGGTAATGATGAGTACAACAGAAGTGCTGTGGCGATTGCACACAGAACCGTGGAGTCTTCTAAGACCCCATACTCAGACAAGATCAACTTAGGTGGTGGCTTATGGCTTTCCCCTGACGATGTCAATAAAATTGCACAGAATCTGATCTCCCCAGTTTTGGGCGAAGTCAGTACAAGAGCTGACAGCCAACGTGCAGCAGACGAAGAAATCAGAGAAAGAAACAAAGAATACAGGACTGGAATGCAAACATGGAGAGCAATTCAACATGCAAAATTGAATAATAGTGTTGCATATGTCGCTCAGACAACGAAAAGACATGAAACAGAAAAGCAAGAAGCTAAACAGAATGCTTTGGATAGATTTAACGAATTGCTGAAGACAAGAGATGCAGAAGTTGCTGAGAAGACGAAAGAGCTTGAAGAAACAAAACAAAGACAAAAAGATTTGAAGAGGACAATGAAGGATAAATTGAAAGCACGTTCTCAGGAAAATGAAAATGTGATGGCCAACCTAGCAGACACTCATAAGCAAGATATTGCTGCTGCTTATGTTGAACAGGAGGAGCTGTTGAAACCACATTTGGATGCTTTGAAAGAAGCTGAAGATGAACATCAGAGATTAATTGATGAACGGGATGGTATTCATAAAGAAATTGATAAACTCCACTACTCTATAGCAAACCACGAAATCAATATCAGAAAATTTGGAAAGCAAATTGAAGTATTTGATACCGCAAAGGTCCGTGAAAGCGATAGATTGCAGACACTTGGAACAGATAAGTTCGAACTTGAAGATGAACTCAACAACGAAATTATTGCTACAGCAACTAAGGTCAAAGAAGAGGCGGCACTATCTTCTGAACAGGCACGTTTGAAACAGTTGGAAGTTGAAGCTATGATCAATGAGCGTCAAAGTGAATTGAGCAGAAGTCAAATTGAACTAAAGAAGGAGAAGCTAACCTTGATCGAGGCAATGAGAAGCGTAGCCGAAGTTAAAGGTGATGAAAAGATTGATGAAGAAAGGGTTAAGCAGTTAATTGGCATGACTTCAGCGGAATATCTAGAACAACAAAAGAAAAACACAAAGAAGAACGTGACAATTAATGATGAACCAGAAGATATGGAGCAAACAGCTAAGGACAAAGCGAAAAGCATCCATGACGCTTCAGCTTCAACAAAATCAGTGACAGGTGTAAGCGGTGTTATAAGTGTTAGTGCACCAGCTACTAGCAAAACCACTCAGAGTAGTGCTAAGGACATTAGCTGGACAGAAAGATTCTTCTTTGGGAAGAAAAAGCCACAACAGACCAAACAAGCAGCCCAGGCCACTTCACCGCAGAGGAAGTCAAGTAGAAGGAACTCTCACAAGGGTGAAAATGTTGTTTTAGATAAGAAAAAATCCAATAACGATTTAAGGACAAGTGCCTCCAATGATGGTGAACAATTAACCAGAGTTAAGACTTCTGAGTCACAGAAAGGCGAAGGATTTTTCTTGGGGAAGAAATCATCACAACCTAATCTGAGAGAAGCTGCTGCTAAGAAGGAAGGTGAAGAGTTGAGCAGAGTAAAGACTTCTGAGTCTCAGAAGGGTTCTGGATTCTTTATCGGCAGAAAACCCTCTCAGTCCAATTTGAGGGAAGCTGCTGCAAAGACCGATGAAGAAGAACCACTGACAAGAACCAAGACTTCTGAGTCTCAAAAAGGTTCAGGATTCTTCATTGGTAGAAAAACATCTCAATCCGGTCTTAAGGAAGCAGCTGCCAAGACCGAAGAAGAAGAACCATTAACAAGAACCAAGACCTCTGAGTCCCAGAAGGGTTCAGGATTCTTCATTGGTAGAAAAACGTCTCAATCTGACTTGAAAGAGGCTGCCGCTAAGAAGGAGGATGAGCCTCTAACAAGAACAAAGACCTCTGAGTCTCAGAAGGGCTCTGGGTTCTTCATTGGTAGAAAGACATCTCAATCCGATCTTAAGGAAGCTGCTACCAAGAAGGAGGATGAGCCTGTAACCGAGAACAAGACCTCCGAGTCCCATAAGGGTTCTGGGTTCTTCATTGGTAGAAAAACGTCTCAATCTAATTTGAAGGAGGCTGCTGGAAAGACCGAAGAAGAAGAACCACTAACAAGAACCAAGACTTCTGAGTCTCAAAAAGGTTCAGGATTCTTCATTGGTAGAAAAACATCTCAATCCGGTCTTAAGGAAGCAGCTGCCAAGACCGAAGAAGAAGAACCATTAACAAGAACCAAGACCTCTGAGTCCCAGAAGGGTTCAGGATTCTTCATTGGTAGAAAAACGTCTCAATCTGACTTGAAAGAGGCTGCCGCTAAGAAGGAGGATGAGCCTCTAACAA
>JANIWU010000111.1:0-32397 GCA_030705145.1 Hagleromyces aurorensis | reverse complement strand
TGACGCTCGAATGGGAAGGAAGAACGTTTGAAGAACAAGTTTATATTTCAAAGGGAATTAAATTTGACATGATATTAGGATTCCCATGTCTTGCTAAATTAAATTTAACATTAGGAAATCACGTGGTTTGCCCAATTACTGTATACAAAAGCATAAAAGCCGCTTGGCATGAATTAGAAGAAGACAGAGGCGAACTAACGTACATGATCAACGCTGTAAAAGCAAAAGAAAACCCAGACGCTGACTCAAGTTATGAAAAGTTACCACAGTGGTTGAAAAAGAAATATGGTGATATAATCCGAAATGATTTACCACCACGCGGGCCAGGAATGAAGATTCCGGCGGAACATGCGATTGAAGTAAAAGAACGTGAGCCATTACCGTGCTCGGTACCATATAGAGAAACATGGAAGACGGCAGATATCATTGAGAAATTAGTAGCTGAGCTCTTAGAAAAGAAGTTTATTAGAACATCGAAGTCACCGATAAGTTCACCGATAGTTCTGGTGCCCAAGAAAGATGGGACGTATAGGATGTGCGTAGATTATCGTGCATTGAATAAAGCAACTGTGAAAGATCCGTTCCCTTTGCCAAGAATAGACGACATATTGTCGAGAGTAGAAAATGCAAGATGGTATACGACCATTGATTTGCATAGTGGGTATCATCAGATCCCTATGAAAGAGGAGGATAGTTATAAGACTGCATTCGTAACGCAATCAGGTAAGTATGAGTTTACGGTGATGCCGTTTGGCTTGGTAAACGCGCCAAGTACATTCGCTCGCTGTATGGCTGATATTTTCCGGGGCGTTCCGCATTGCTGTGTCTATTTGGATGATATCCTGGTCTTTTCGGAGACGTTAGAAGAGCATTGGGAACATGTGAGCGTTGTATTGGAGAAGTTGAAGACGAATGGATTCGTCGCGAAAAAGAAGAAGTGCCATTTTGCGGAGGTAGAGGTAGAGTACCTAGGTTATCAGCTGGGAAGGAATAGGATTACCCCACTGGTAGACAAAGGTCAGGCGATTTCAGCGTTTCCTACCCCGAAAACCGTTAAGGAAGCACAGAGATTTCTGGGTATGATAAATTACTACAGGAGGTTTATTCCTCACTGTTCACAGAAATCGGCTCCAATACAGAGGTACATTTCTGAGAAAGAGAAATGGGGTGTCGCTCAAGAGAATGCATTAGCTGAATTAAAGAGAGAGCTAATGTCCGAACCAGTAATAGTGCCATTCAAGAGAAATGGACGATATAGATTGACAACCGACGCCTCTAAGCAGGGTGTAGGTGCAGTGCTCGAGGAGATTAGCAGGGATGAACGTCTGCTCGGTGTGGTAGGATATTATTCGAAGACGTTGCAGGACGCACAGACTCGGTATCCAGCAGGAGAATTAGAGCTGTTAGGTATTGTTTCTGCCCTACAACACTTCAGGTATCTATTACACGGGGTCCACTTCATACTGCAGACAGATCATATTAGTCTGTTATCTTTGAAAAATCAACAAGAGCCTGCGAGAAGAGTTTTGAGATGGTTCGAGGTGTTGCAAGAATATGATTTTGAATTGAGATATTTACCAGGAAGGGACAATGTTGTGGCAGATACGTTGTCTAGAGCTGAATACAGTCTGAATGTGATTGTACAGCAGGGCCGTTTGAAGCCTGAAGACTGGTATGATGAGCTTACAGCAGATCCGTTGGGAGCAGCAGTATTAGAGCACTTCCAGAAGATATCTTGTAGTAGAAGGGTACCAAAAGCGTGTATCGGGGCATATAAAAAATATGCTAAGAGATTGAGATTGTCAAGGACAATGAGAAATGACTATCGCATAGAAGATAACATCATTAGATATGATGGAAGAATATTAGTACCACTGACAAGAAGAAGAGAAGTTTTAGAGACTTATCACGACGATCAACTAAGAGGGGGACATGCAGGACAGAATACTACATATTTAAAGATTTCGAAGAAGTTTTATTGGCCTAGATTATCCCATGATGTTGCGAGATATATTAAAACATGCATAACATGTCAACTGAACAAGGTATATAAGGGGCACTCTCAGGGACTGTTAAAACCACTCAACGTCCCAGAGGGGAGATGGTTAGATATATCAATGGATTTTGTTACAGGAATTAAGAAAACAATAGCAGGAAATGCCATGATTCTAGTTGTAGTAGACAGATTCACAAAACGAGCTCATTTCATAGCAGCTCCACAACCATTGACGTCAGAATTGCTAATACATCTACTATTCAAGTTTGTGTTCAGCAACCATGGCTTTCCAAGAACCATTGTAAGTGACCGAGACCCAAGAATTACATCAGAAATATACCAAAACGTAATGAAGCGTACAGGAGTTCAGTTAACAATGTCGACAGCCAACCATCCCCAGACAGATGGTCAGACTGAAAGAACAATCAGGACGTTGAAGAGTTTAATTAAGACGTATTGCGCAACAGATCAATTGAATTGGGACTGGCATTTGCCAATGATAGAATATGTGTATAATAGTACGCCATTGGCACGTACAGGACTGTCACCATTTGAAGTAGATATAGGCTATAACCCCAATGAACCGGTCTTAGAGATTGGAAACAAAGAGTCGTTGAGACATGTCGGAGCTCAAGAAATAGCAGAAGGCTTGGAAGAAATGACAAGACTAGCAAGAGACTTCTTTAAGCAGAGTCAAGCAGAAATGGAAGTAAATAAGAATCCGAAACAGAAAGATGTACACTTTAAAGAAGGAGAATATGTTCTCTTAGACAGAGATGCATATTATAATAGAGGCAAGTATGCAAAATTACAAAGACTATATGTGGGACCATTCCAAATTAAGAAAGTAATTAATGAAAATGCGTATGAATTAGACTTTGATGCACCACATAGAAAACATAAGGTTATCAACATACAATATCTGAGGAAGTTTGAAAGACGAACTGAGTATCCAAAAGAACCTCCAAAGGATGCAGGAGAAAGAATGACACGAGTTGATGAGATCATAGCTATAGTAGCAATACTATATGACAGAGATAAAGTATTATGTATAATGGAAGGAGTAGATCCATTGAGGTCTGTAGAATTCCCAATATCGGAATTGGAGTTACTGAGTAGAAGTAAAAGAGAATCTCTCATCAAGAATTATGAACAGCTATGCAACGAGCTAACATCAGAGGAGGGGGAAGATGTTGTAGGTTAAACTTATGTTAATCATTCTAACAACTAATAATGAAAAGCAGGATCTAAAAGATCATCAGTCATCTAGGAAGTCATCAGCTTAAGCAAAAGTGGAGACACACTAATAAGTGGGGTCAGGATCATGACTGGGTCATGAAGGAGCAAATCACACGTTATGATAGCGTGCGGGGAAACATTGGAAGTTCCATCGATAGCTGAAAAGCTAACATATAAAAGTGAGACTAAATTGTATAGAAAGTATTCAGAATTAGAATAGTTGAAAGTTAGAAAGTAAGTAAGCAATAATAAATAATTATTCTTGATCCTACTGCTCGTTACACAGCTGTCATACAACAATACAACAGAAAACAGAAATGGTTTTATAGTGTAGTGGTTATCACTTTCGGTTTTGATCCGAACAACCCCGGTTCGAATCCGGGTAAGACCTTTTTTCAAATACTCGACAAAATATATTATAGATACATAGTAATATAAACTAATCAATTGGCGGCAAACCATTGTCTTCCCCTAACATCTTTCAACTCCTCGGCAGACAAAGCTTTGGACTTTGTGAAATAACCGGAATGTATTTTGGCGTCAATTTCAACTCTGGAGTCTGGAGGGATTAGTTCATCTGGGATTGGAATTCTTTCTAATATGGAGATTCCTTGGCCAACAATAGCATCATATTTCATATTCGACATGCTGACCATTCGGTCTATCTTTTTTACACCTAGCCACTTCAAAATGTCCGGCATTAACTGTTGAAACCGCATATCCCTTACTCCAGCGATACATTCGGTTCTGTGAAAGTATTCAGCAGCCGTGTCTCCTCCTCTTTTGCGTGCATTGTACACCAAATACTTCGTCACCTCACCGAGAGCGCGCCCTTCCTTTCTGAAGTAGATTACCATTCCAGATTCTCCGTTCTGGGCTGCTCTGACGGCTTCTTCAATACCATAGGTTAAGTAGGGACGGCAGGTGCAAATATCCGATCCAAAAACGTCGGAACCGTTGCATTCGTCGTGGACTCTCAAAGTTAGCTTTTTATCTTGGTCAGAAACATAACTGGGATTTCCAAATATGTAAACAGTCAAACCACCAATCGGAGGCAAAAAAACCTTCAAGTCAGGTCTAGTAATAAGCTCCGGATACATCCCATTAGTATCTTCAAATAAAGCCGATCTGAGACGCTCTTCTGTTATTCCAAATCTCTGAGCAACACCAGGAAGGTACCAAACTGGTTCGACTGCAATTTTGGAAACGGAAACATCACCATTAGAGTTGATAACGACATTTCCGTCAACCTCAAGTCTGCCTTTTTCAACAGCGTCCTTTAATTCAAATAGTTGCATGTGTGCTTTTGTGATCGCGATTGATGGTCTTAATTCAACGTTTTCAGAAGTTGAAATGTTACCAAACTGCTTTGGTGTCAAATGTCCTAAGGGGTCCATCGCTACAATATCATCTGAGTTATTCCAGCTGCTTTGTTCCTGGACGGTGAACGCTGGTTGAGCGTTAGTAAAATCGGCTACGTGTTCTCTGTTCAGTTGGTTTGAGGCAACCGCCAAAGCATGGTATACGCAATACGATCCAGCATGTGCTCCTATGGCGTTGTGCTTTATCAAACCTTCACGAGCTCTTGAAGCAACAATAGGACCTCTGGTTGAAGGGGAAGAACAACCCCAATTTAGTTTTATTGGGGATGAATTTTCGGGATATGTTGTCAAAATTACACTTTTTGGTGCATTTTCATTGTTAATTGAAGAAACTCTGCCCTCAGGGTAGGCATGATTATGTATATTGGAATTACATTCGTAATCTGATCTGCATGGATTTTCGAGTTTGAGTTCCACAGGTGCCATTTTTTTATTTGTATATTAATACTTTAAGTTATTCGATTGGCAATCAACAGAAGGATTGGTTATGGCTTTCACTATTAATGGAAGAGAATTAAGATTTTGATATTATTGATCCTTTTATATTAAAGTTCAGGATCTGACTGTTAAGACAGTTGGCAAGCCTATGGCCAGATAATAGATACATCGTGATGATTATGCTGATCTTAAAATCTGGACGATAAGAGTTCATCATGCCAGTGCCTTCACTACCATAAATTAAGGTAACTATCAATCCTGGAGTCATCACTCCAATAATTTGTCCGACGGCGTTATAATAACCATCAAAATCATGTTCGTAGGATAAGATCCAGAATCATAGTCCATCCGAAATATATCTAGGTTATCTACTTTTTTAGGTATGGTTTACTACTATTTGTTGTCTCACCCGAAAGGTGGGAAATGATACGCACTTTTTAATATTTATCTAGCATATATATGTCCATCGGCGTTTGAAATTACACCGTCGGTCGAAATAGTCAAAAATAAAAGTGGACAAGACTGTATTTTCTATTTGATACACACTATACTAAAACGGTTTTGCAGCAATAAAAAAAGTCATATTGACTAAAAAATATTAAGATCCTATATTCGACTCAACAAGGTATTCGAACACAAGTCAGATTTCGTCTTTTTCCAAACTTTTTCGTAAGTTAGAAAAATCTGAACCCTGGTCAAAGATCGCAGATTTTGGTCTCGTGCTAACAATGATTGCTGCAAGACACGTTAATATTTTGATAATCAGAAGTCAAAGTTACCCGCTTCAAGGTCTGGCCTTGGAAAGAAAATATTGCCCCTGTATAGAGAAAGTGCAGACAGAAGATCGATATAAACGTATCTCGAAGGCAATAAAGGGAAGGAAATATTAACCCGATATAGCACGTTAGATTGTGAAACATACTTTTTGGCTGTGAACTTTTCCATTCTACAAAAGTCAGGTGTTCCGTTTTGTCAATTGCACAATTTGGCGTTAATACAACGGTGAGACAGCATCGAATCTCTAGTTGCCAAAGATGTCGGACCTGGAAGAAGTCCCCGTCGATTCGACACAGGCAACAGTTGCATCAATTGCTCCCGATTCATTAGTTTCCTTAGCAATCGAAAGTGCAAATAATGCTGCACCACTTGAAGTTGCGGACCAAATGTCTGAGGTTAGCTCTGAACACTCAAAAGAGGCTGATATAATTGAATCGCAAACGAATGGAATAACCTCCCAAGGCAATGAGGATATAAATGTTGCTGATGCAGAATCTGAACAAGACAGTACTCAGATAACTACAAGTATAGAGGTTCCACAGATAGAAATCAGTAATCATACCAGAAACGTGTCAACAGTATCAAGTTCTGTGCCAAGCTCAAATGTCAAGTCAACCCTACTGCTTGTCAAAAGCACATTAGAAAAGGTGCTAGAAGATAAAGAGATAAAGAAATACGGGAACGCGCATAAAATTGTGGAAAAGACTGTCAGTAAATTAACTGAGGAATTGGATCAAGCAAGCTCTATCCAAGGCTTGGATTCCGTTTTAATTTTTGAGGCGCTGAGAGCCTGTTGTAGAACAAAGCCCATGCGGATTAAACTGGCGGCGTTGGATTGTCTCTCGAAGTTATTTTCGTTTAGAGCGTTAGATGAGGCTATTTTGGTAAATCCACCGGATTCACTTGCAGCGACAGATGACATGCAGGAAGACGCAGCAACAGGAATAACACCTCCACCAAAACAACGGTTAATAGATGCAGCTATAGATACTATATCAAGCTGCTTTCAAGGGGAAAGTACAGATGCTAACATAGAACTCCAGATCGTCAGGGCTCTTTCAAGTTGTATTTTAGTCGAAGATGCCAGCTCACTATGTCACGGTGCATCCTTGTTAAAGGCCATTCGGACCATCTATAATATCTTCATTTTTTCATTAAGTGCATCTAATCAAGGAATTGCTCAGGCAACATTAACCCAAATTGTAAACTCTGTTTACGACAAGATAGATTTGAAACAATTGCAAGATTTAAACACAATTAATGCCAATCAGCAAATTAATAATTCACAAACCGATGTCAGTACTTCGGCTACTATTTCGGTTGACAATGCTGCAAATGCAGATGCTGCTCCTTTGACACTAGAAAACTTAGATACAATCAACGATGATGTTGAAAGGTTGGCTGAAAGTTCAGATGACCGTGAAGCAGAGGGGAAATTAGGAACGCAAGATTTACAGTTGAAAGATGCTTTTTTGGTCTTCAGGGCTATGTCGAAAATATCAGCCAAGCCTTTGGAATCAGAAATGGATATGAGATCGCATGCAGTCAGATCAAAGTTACTGTCTCTCCATATAATCTATTCCATCATTAAAGACCATATTGACGTTTTTCTTTGTCATTCAGTATATCTGCCTGGAAAAGAAAAGATCCTCTTAGTCGATTCCATTAGACAATATTTGTGTCTAACGCTTGCCCGTAACGCAGCTTCTCCTATAAGCCCCATTTTTGAAATAACCTTAGAGATAATGTGGTTGATGATTTCAAATTTAAGAGCAGATTTCAAAAGGGAAATTCCAGTTTTCTTGACAGAGATTTACTTCCCAATCTCAGAACTCAAAACATCTACAGCACATCAGAAAAGGTACTTTTTGAGTGTTATCCAAAGAATTTGTAATGACCCAAGGACTTTGATTGAATTCTACTTGAATTATGACTGTAACCCAGGGATGCCTAATATAATGGAGATAACTGTCGATTATTTGACGAGATTGGCGCTAACAAGAGTGGAAATATCACAATCACAGAGATCTTACTATGAAGAACAAATATCCAAACCATTATCCACTTATAACCTAAGTCAGCTTCCATTACTTTCCATCTCAAATTTATCTTCTGGAACCGACACAAGTCAAACTCCTTTGCCTTTTCCGTTGGATTTTGCATTGAAAATGACATCGTTGAATTGCATAGTTTCTATATTAAGGTCACTAAGTTCATGGGCACATAGAGCCATCAGTAATAGTGGGACATACGCTAATAATAAAAGCGATTCTTTGAATAAGTTAAGATCAAACTCCACAGCTCTGAATTCCAAGGAGCACTCCGAAGTGGGTGATGGTAGCTCACATCATAGCTCTGAGCAATTAGCTGCAGATCAAAGGTCTACAGTCAATCAAGGAATTGAGGAAGATAATCCAACTCAATTTGAGAATTTGAAACAGCGCAAGACTGATTTATCATATTGTATTGAAATTTTTAATAGAAAACCAAAGAGAGCTATTCCTGAATTGATAACAAAAGGATTTATGAAAGATGATACACCTGAATCTATTGCTCAGTGGTTACTTGAGACAGATGGTCTGGATCTCTCGGTTGTTGGTGATTACCTGGGAGAAGGGGACGATAAAAATATAGCTGTCATGCATGCATTTGTTGATAAATTCGACTTCACAGGGTTATCGATTGTCGATGCGTTAAGGACGTTTTTGCAAAGATTCCGTCTGCCTGGAGAGGGACAAAAGATTGATCGGTTCATGTTGAAATTTGCTGAGCGTTATGTTGATCAAAATCCAGGTGTATTTTCAAAAGCCGATACTGCATATGTATTGTCCTATTCCTTAATTATGCTGAATACTGATTTGCATTCGTCGCGTATCAGGAATAAGATGACATTACAAGAATTTCTAGAAAATAACGAGGGGATAGATAATGGAAAAGATCTTCCTCGTGATTTCTTGGTTGGTCTGTTTAACGAGATAGCCAATAATGAAATCAAATTATTATCAGAGCAGCATCAAGCAATGCTCTCTGGCGACAATACCCTAGTCCAACAGCAACAACAGCAACAGTCAGCCTTCAATTTTTTTAGTTCTAGAGACTTGGTGAGAGAAGCTTACATGCAAGTATCGAAGGAAATATCTTCGAAAACAGAACTTGTCTTCAAGAATTTAAGCAAGTCTAAAACGAAAAATGACTTTGATGTTTTTCATGCGGCTACTCATGTTGATCATGTTAAATCCGTGTTTGAAACACTTTGGATGTCATTTCTAGCCGCTTTGACTCCTCCATTTAGAGAGTATGATGATATCGATACAACTAACAAATGCTTGGACGGTCTGAAAATATCCATCCGGATTTCCTCCAGTTTCGGAATTGAAGACGCCAGAAAATCGTTTATCGGTGCATTAGTTCAGTTTTGTAATCTACAAAATTTGAACGAAATCAAGGTGAAAAATGTCAATGCAGTTATTGTACTATTTGATGTCGCAATTACAGAAGGGAACTATTTACGTGGCTCTTGGAAAGATGTCTTGTTAGTTGTATCTCAAGTGGAACGTCTGCAACTAATTTCTAAAGGTATTGACAGAGCGAGTGTACCGGATGTTTCACAAGCACGTTTGGCCAATCCTCGTATGTCATTCGAGTCGTCAAAGTCTAATAACACTTCATTTTTTGAGAAGTGGACCAAACGCTCAACACCTATGGAATTGGCTCAAGAAAAGCACCATAACCAGGTGCTTGCTCCCGAGATAGCAAAATATATCTCTTCGACCGAGTTAGTCTTGTTGATGGATCAAATTTTTACCAAATGTGGAGAGCTCTCGGGTAATGCCATCATTGATTTCATTCGGGCTCTGACGGAGGTCTCTCTCGACGAGATTGAATCTTCTCAGGACGCAACCACACCTCGGATGTTTTCGTTGCAGAAAATGGTGGATGTTTGTTACTACAATATGGACCGTATTCGTGTGGAATGGACGCCCATTTGGGCTGTCATGGGGAGTGCCTTCAACAAAATTGCAACGAACAGTAATTTGGCCGTGGTCTTCTTTGCCATTGACTCTCTTCGCCAGCTGTCCATACGATTCTTAGATATTGAGGAACTGTCTGGTTTTGAGTTTCAACATGATTTTTTGAAGCCATTTGAGTATATTATTCAGAACAGCGCAAATGTAGAAGTGCAAGAGATGATTCTCGAATGTTTCAGAAACTTCATCCTCACCAAGTCAAAAAAGATCAAGTCTGGGTGGAAGCCAATACTGGAGTCTCTGCAGTACACCGCTCGTTCGAACAACCAAGGTTTGGTCAACAAGACCTATGTATTGGTTGCTGAGGATATTGTGTCGCATCATTTTGAAAGCATTTTCAGCCAAGAAGAATCCTTTTCAGAGCTGGTGGGTTGTTTTAGAGAGATAACCAAAAATGGCCGTTTCCAAAAGCTGGCGCTGCATGCGCTCGAGACTCTACGCCGCATTACGCAAAGAGTGGCAAAGATATGTTTTGTCAAGGACGAGGAGGGTCTGAAGAAAAGGGCATCTCTGCTCCGTGGTCGGGACCAGTTTGACCAGATCTGGTTTCCGCTACTGTATTGTTTCAACGATACTATCATGACTGCGGACGATCTGGAAGTTCGTTCGCGGGCCTTGAACTTTATGTTTGACGCGCTGGTAGCCTATGGTGGAGAGTTCGACAACGTTTTCTGGGAAAAGATCTGTGGCAAGTTGCTGTTCCCCATTTTTGGCGTTCTGTCGCGCCACTGGGAGGTGAACCAGTTCAACAGCCACGACGATTTGACCGTCTGGTTGTCGACGACCTTGATCCAGGCGCTGAGAAATCTGATAGCGCTCTTCACCCACTACTTCGAGTCTTTGAACAGCATGCTGGACGGATTCTTGGGGCTGCTGGTGTCATGTATCTGCCAGGAGAACGACACCATTGCGCGCATCGGCCGCTCGTGCCTACAGCAGCTGATCTTGCAGAACGTGACCAAGTTCTCCGACGAACACTGGGAGGCCATAGGCCTGGTGTTCGAGCGTCTGTTCAACCTGACGACGGCGACGGAGCTCTTTGAGTACGACCCGCTGCGCAAGGGAAGACAGTCGGCGGAGCACTCGCAGGGCCGCGAGAACTCTGCGGGCGGCGCCAGTGTCCACGACGCCGCGGAGGTCGACGAGACGGTCGCACGCGCGCACCAGGAAGAGTCGAGCGAGGACGTTGGCAACGGGCCCGAGGAACCTGCTGCGCTGCAGGCCACCAACGCGCAGGCGTCCCGCAGGCTTGTCGAGACCAAGAGCAGCGAGGACCTGCGCAAGCGGATCAATATCAAGAACTCCATTGTGGTCAAGTGTGTGTTGCACCTGTTGATGATCGAGCTCTTGAGCGAGCTGTTTGAAAACGAACAGTTCGCCAAGCTGCTGCCCTACAAGGAGGCTGAGCACATCACCGAGCTGCTCCAGAAGTCGTACGAGTTCGCCCGCGATTTCAACGGCGACTACGAGCTGCGGACGCGGCTAGTTGAGTCCCGCGTGGTGGACAAGATCCCCAACCTGCTGAAGCAGGAGACAAGCGCTGCCGCCGTGCTCATACACATCATGTTCAAGCTGTATCTGAACGACGACGAGAAGAAGCCGGCTCTAGTGCGCCGGCTGATCGACGTGTGCACCTGCGTTGTGCGCGGCTATGTCGCGCTCGACGACCGCACCATGGAGCGGAGCATCACCGCGTGGCGGCCGGTCATTGTGGAGATTCTGCAAGGTTATGCGGAGTTCGACGACGACGACTTCAAGACCTACTGCAGCGAGATGTATGGGCTTGTGCTGGCCATATTGGAGAAGTCTGTGCCCTCCGAGCTCAGACAGGCCGTGCGGGCGTTCCTTGCCCGCGTGGGCGAGCTGTACCTGAACGCATGAATGCTGGCGCTTCTTCCGCGGCTCTGACTACATCCTATGCATCCCGCGGAGCTGCGCTGCCGCGTCATTGCTACTGGAATTGGGTCATCCCGTGCCTCAAAGAGCAGCGACCCCGCATTCGCTGCACGCTGCGGCATCTTCCTGTATTATATAAAAACAACATATGTACATGCAGCAGCCCCAATGTATAGTAGCCGCTGCACGTTTACCCGGCCCTGCAGAAATGTGGACCCTGGAACTGTCCAGCGCCCGTATCGCCTGCGCACGTGCGGGTGTTCGGATGTACATTTGTCCGTGTATCATGTTATCCGGTCTCCCTGGTGTCCGGATTGTCAAAGGTATATGGGTTGTCCGGGCGAACACCCAGTGCCCTTGTGGGCCCTATCGGCGGAAGTGTGCGGCTCTATCGGGAGCGTTGATTTCGTCCGAGTCGTTCCAGCCAGGTGCCGACATACGGAGGGAACAGGCGTCCTACCCGTCAAGCCTCGGCCGTCTATCGGGCAGCAGTGCGGGCAACGGTGCGGGCAAGAAGCGATGCGTCCGAGCCGCTAAAACATACTGCGCAGCCGGAGCAACCGGCCCCCGTGCCCTGGGCTGTGGGCGCTCGGGTTGCATGCGTGCCTGTGGCTGGCCCAACGCCAGGCCGATATGCCCTTCTGTCCGGTATCACGTGCGGCTAGGCAGTGCTGAGGGCCCCGCGGGTGCCGCGGTAGCCGGCACAGTCTGCCAAGTGTGAGCAGGAGTCATCCGCAGCACCAATGGAGCCCGTCCCGTCGGTGTGTGGGCCGGCGCGGCAACTGGCCGTGCCGTTGGGCAGCGTGCGTTGACAGGCCGCGGCACGTAGCGCCACCAGAGTTGTGAGTCGTCGGCGCTCGGCTATGATCACGTGTTGTTTGGCAATGTTTGTTTGGTTCCTGTGACGCAGCGCGCTGGGATCATGACGGTGTTCAACAATCTAAGGTCAACGAATTTCCACATGAAAAAAAAATGTGCCGGAAAAAGGCATATATATATACAGGGCGCCCTCGCAGAGAGCAAAGCCAGATAGAGGCGCCGCGAGCCTACAGAAAGAGACTGCGACATTCAATTGAGCAATTGAGATCTCGTCGGAGCTGAAGACCAGGTCCGCACACTAAAACACGCTACACCAAGGATGACAGTCAAACAGCACAACACGGTGCACGAAGCGCAGAACGTCAAGGCGCGCGCTGCACCACAGCACTTCTTCGACAAGCAGCCGGGCAAGTGTTTTGTGACCGACATGGCGCACTACAAGCAGATGTACGACGAGTCCATCAACCATCCAGACAAGTTTTTCGGCCAGAAGGCCCGCGAGTTTCTACACTGGGACCGCCCCTTCACGCAGGTCACCAGCGGGACCCTCGAGAAGGGCGACGCCGCCTGGTTCCTGAACGGTGAACTGAACGCATCATACAACTGTGTGGACCGCCACGCGTTTGCCAACCCTTCGAAGCCAGCGCTAATTTACGAGGCCGACGACGAGAAGGACAACCGTGTCATTACGTTCGGCGATCTGCTGAGACAGGTCTCGGAGGTTGCCGGCATCCTGCAGAGCTGGGGCGTCAAGAAGGGCGACACCGTCGCCGTGTACATGCCCATGATACCGGAAGCCATCGTCGCCATGCTGGCCGTCGCCAGACTGGGTGCAATCCACTCCGTGATCTTTGCGGGCTTTTCGGCTGGCTCCCTGAAGGACCGTGTCGTCGACGCCGGCAGCCGTGTCGTGATCACCTGCGACCAGGGCCGCCGTGGTGGCAAGGCTGTGCACACCAAGAAGATCGTCGATGAGGGTCTGAATGGTGTAGATCAGGTCTCGCACATTCTTGTCTTCCAGCGCACAGGCGCCGAGGGCGTCCCAATGCGTGCAGGAAGAGACTTCTGGTGGCACGAGGAGGCCGCCAAGCACAGAGGCTACCTGCCACCAGTTCCTTGCAACTCCGAGGACCCATTGTTCTTACTGTACACTTCAGGCTCCACCGGCTCGCCAAAGGGTGTGGTGCACACCACCGGTGGCTACCTGCTCGGTGCCGCATTGACCACAAGATACGTGTTCGACATCCATCCAGAGGACGTGCTTTTCACAGCGGGCGACGTGGGCTGGATCACCGGGCACACTTATGCGCTGTACGGCCCACTAGTGCTGGGCACAGCAACGATTATTTTCGAGTCCACACCCGCATACCCTGACTACGGCCGTTACTGGAGAATCGTCGAGCGCCACAAGGCCACGCATTTCTACGTCGCTCCAACTGCGCTGAGATTGATCAAGCGTGTCGGCGAAGCCGAGATCCCCAAGTACGACACCTCGTCGCTGCGTGTTCTGGGCTCCGTCGGCGAACCAATCGCTCCGGACCTGTGGGAGTGGTACCATGAGAAGATCGGCAACAAGAACTGTGTGGTGTGCGACACCATGTGGCAGACCGAGTCTGGGTCGCATCTGATCGCGCCTCTAGCGGGTGCCGTGCCTACCAAGCCGGGCTCTGCGACCGTGCCGTTCTTCGGCATCGACGCCTGCATCATCGACCCTGTTACGGGTGTCGAAGTGAAGGGCAACGACGTCGAAGGTGTGCTTGCCGTGAAGAGCCCTTGGCCATCGATGGCCAGGTCCGTCTGGAACGACCACGCACGCTTCATCGACACATACCTCAAGCCATACCCGGGCTACTACTTCACCGGTGACGGTGCGGGCAGAGACCACGACGGCTACTACTGGATCAGAGGCAGAGTCGACGACGTCGTGAACGTGTCGGGCCACAGATTGTCTACGGCCGAGATCGAGGCCTCGCTGGTCAACCACGACATCGTCTCCGAGGCGGCCGTGGTCGGCATCCCCGACGAGCTGACCGGCCAGGCAGTCATCGCCTTTGTGTCGCTCAAGCAGGGCTTCCTACAGGACTCCGTCGTGGACGGCGACACCGACCATGTCACTCCCGCCAACTTGCGCCGTGAGCTCATCCTGCAGGTGAGGGGCGAGATCGGGCCCTTCGCGGCCCCCAAGACCATTGTTCTCGTCCGCGACCTGCCCAAGACCAGATCCGGCAAGATCATGAGAAGAGTCCTCAGAAAGGTCGCCTCGAAGGAGGCTGACCAGCTCGGCGACCTCTCGACCCTGGCCAACCCGGAGGTCGTGCCCTCCATCATCTCCGCCGTGGAGACCCAGTTCTTTAACGAGCAGAAGAAGTGAGGCGCCGGCGGTGGGCATGGCTCTGGTCCTGCATTGCACGTTTGGAGGCCCCCCGCAAGGGGCACCACACACCTGCGCACGTTGCACCACACCATGGAGGAACTGGAGAATAGATTTGTATGTATGCAGTTGAATATTATTTGATTTTTACCCGGCCGCGGCTGTGGGCTCATCTTCCGCCGCGCTTCGTCCGCCGCCCATGCAGGGCGCACACATACGCATACACAAACACACTCGCACAGACACAGGGAGGTGGAAAACGCCGCAACGCCAAGAACCGTCACGCCCTTCGACACCCCGCCCGGCGCCGCTTCCAGGCGTTTGCGCCACGCTCGCTCCTGGAGCCTGTTTTCCCCGCACACCCACACACCGCCGTTATTACAGGTTGATTGTGCTCCGAATGTATTGTGCCATTGCCGTGGGGGAAAAAGCGCGGAACGACACAACCAAGCGGACAAAGCGAGGAAGAATGAGGGCCCACAGGCTCTCTACTATGGCTACTGGCTGGGTCCGTCCAGCACCAAACCCTGTCACTCGCTGAAGAGCCGGAAAGGCGTGGTTTAGAGCGCCTCTCTCCCAGTTTACGCCAAGCTTTCATGCGGAATTCTTCTTAGGAACCTGGCGCTAAAAAAGGAACTATTTGTCACGTTGTCGCGAAGTGGTATTTTTTTTGTTTTTTTTTTTTCAAGGCTTCCCAGGGCTTTCTTCTTTCTGACGGCGCGTTCGAAGAGGGGCTTCACATGTCGGGGCACGTCGAAGAGCAGACAACGGACCTTCCCCGCTATATAAGGCCTTGCCCTGTCGAGGTGTAGAAGAGGGTCGCAAGGCAGCCTCGAACTTGCGGCCTTTCCAATGCTAGAGCACACATGAGCCCAACAACTGATACAAGAGATTAAGCGTACCTTGTTAGCAAGCAGTTTCTCTGTAAGAGCAAGATAGTAAGACAACATGTCAAAAGTAGACCTTGGTGCAGCAATATACATTGCGCTGAAGCCCATTCTCAAGATCTATATGTGCATGCTCGTCGGGTTTCTGCTCGCGCGCTATAACATTCTTTCGCTCGAGCACTCCAAGGGCATTTCGAACATGGTGGTGAACGCGCTGCTGCCGTGCCTGACATTTAACAAGATCGTCAGCAACATCTCAGATCGCGACATCAAGGAAATCGGCGTGATTGTGCTCTCAGCGGTGATTCTGTTCGTCACCGGTGGTGTCTGCTCACTGATCACCCGCTACACGACGCCCGTGCCGAAGGTGTGGTACTGGGGACTGCTGTTTGCCGGCGTGTTTCCCAACATCTCCGATCTGCCCATCGCATACGTGCAGAGCATGGGCACCGGCGCGATCTTCTCGCAGGCGGATGCCGACAAGGGTGTCGCGTACTCGTGCATCTTTCTGATCACGCAGAGCTTCCTGATGATGAACTTCGGGATGTGGCGGATCATCGGACTCGACTTCAAAGAGAGGGAGGAGTCGGAGGAGGAGGGTCTGCAGGCGCTCTCCGAGAAAGAGGTGCAGCCCGTGACGTCGAGTAAGAGCGACAGCTCCTCGGCCGATGGCGAGAAGACCCACGAGCTGCAGCACGCGGGGTCGGACGAGAGTCTGTCCGGGCTTGCTGTCGGGGCGTCCACGCAGTCGCGGCGCAGGTCCCAAGCACACAGCCGTGCCAGTGCAAGGACGAGCTTGAGCAACTCTACAGCTGAGCGTCTCACTGCCAGCGGCGTTTCGCAGGTGTCGGTGTTTAGCGGCTCCTCGTCGGACGAGTCCCTGTCGATCACAAGCCCCATCCCGTTGCAGCCGGCCCACGTCCGAGAGGGCGAACTGCCTGCAGCGCACAGGACGAGCACGATCATGTCCAGTCCAAGCTACCTTGAAAAGGCACGTATTCACCCCAACGACACAGACTTGGGCGAGTTTGGGAACTCGTTCATGGCTGCCAGCTCGTCGCGGAACCGCTACCACGCGCACACACATGTGCGCAACAGAAGGCCATCCGTCAACGACGTCATAGAACGCTACAGTGCTGTCGAGAGGATTAAGGCGGGACACCTTGATCTGTCGCGTCCGCTAACGCTCACCGAAGAACTAGGCACGAAGAACGCCAACATAGGCATCATAGGGGAGGACAACACATCGAAACTTTCAGGTCAGATCGCCGGAGACCTTTCGTTAAATCCGGAATCAGGATTGCCCATCAGCCGCACGTCTACAGTCGCCTCTAGCATAAACGAGTCGGGATTTTCAGGGTTCATAAGGAGACACAAGCTGCAGTGGCTGCTTTACATCCTAATCAACTTTTTTAGGCCTGCGTCACTTGGCGCGCTGCTTGGAATTATCGTCTCCATGATTCCGTGGGTCAAAGCGTGTTTTGTCGAGACGTTTGTCCATGTTCACAATGCTCCTGACAACCTGCCGGTGCTGAACTTCCTGATGGACTTTACGGCTTACCTGGGGAACGCGTGTGTTCCAACAGGACTGCTGATGTTGGGCGGCACACTTGCGCGCTTGAAAATCGAGACGCTACCGAAGGGTTTCGTGCGTTCTGCACTGATGCTGACAGTATTCAGGCTGATGGTCTGTCCAATTATCGGCGTCGCGTGGGCTAACAAGCTATACAAAATCAACTGGCTCGAGACGCCCATTGGCAAGTTTATCATGATTCTGACGTGGTCCATGCCTAGCGCAACAGCGCAGGTGTATTTCTCGGCGTTTTACACACCGATCTCGGGTCCACATATCCAACTGGATTGTCTTTCCGTCCTACTAGTTATGCAGTATATCTTTGTCATCATCACCGTGCCATTTGTTGTCACCTACACTCTAAAGGTTGATTTGAAGGTATAGAAGTTGAGCTATGGCACATGATATAACCATTGCGAAACGAGGGTTGCTTAGTGGTATAAGTCGTTGAGACGTTATTTGTGCAAATGGAGTCCCGGCTTTTTATATCCAGGCTCGAACTTACTGAATATTCTCACGAATCCAACAAATGACCCCGCATATAAACCCGATGGCCTAAAACCTGCCGTTTGGACGAACTGCTGTATAAAACTTGCATTGGGTTAAGAACATGCTGGTGAACCCAGTGAAACTACATTAATAGACGTATTTACTTTTAATGGATAATTAATGAAGATGAGCCCTCAGGGCGATTGACAGCGCTCTGGAATCATGGGCACGGCTCCTATTTCGTGTATGGTGATTTGCTTCTTGTAGTGGTACCCTAATTATCAATGTCAACACATATAGCATATTTCGATCTAAACAGCAACAATAGCTCTCGGGCTCCAAGGGGACAACTCTTGATCTAGAATAAAACTGCAGTGGCTTTCCTGGAGCTAGTTTTTGAATATCGGGAATTTTCGGCTTTCCCAGAAGTTATTGCCCATCCCAATTGCAGAGACTTGGTCATCTGTGTTGAGTGCAGAAGAGGTTTGGTCTGAAATGGACAGAGAGGAAACAGTGGTTTATGTTACGTGCTAACCTGTTACTTAAAAACTTGAGGCAATTTGCCTATCCGACCAGGCTTCCTTTACAGACCGTGTGGCCGATACAGAGGAGGTCTGCCGTTCTCGTGCTACTCTTCATTGGAAGTAAGGGCGAGCTGCGAGTGTTGCTCACAAAACGTTCTCGAGGCTTGAGAAGCTTCTCAGGGCATGTCTCTCTTCCAGGTGGGAAGGCAGATGACGGCGAAGAGGACTTCGTCGGTGTTGCAAGACGTGAGGCGGAAGAGGAAATCGGGCTGCCCTGTAGGGACGATATTCTCAGCAGAGACTTTGGTATGAAAATGGAAAACCTACTTCTAGACATGCCCTGTTATCTATCGAGGACTTTGTTGAGTGTCAAGCCACTTGTCTGCTTCTTGCACAACGACGATAAGCTTCCAGGCTGTACGATCAAGCCGGATGAGTCTCCTCTCGACGCATCGCGGTTTTTTGGGAAGTTGAATCCAGGCGAGACGACATCGATATTCTCGGTCCCATTGGTTGATCTGGTGTATCATCTACTTCCTAAAGAGCAGGTAGCCGGCTACTCGGCTGAATATGCGAGTCGTAAGGAATACAATCCCAAGTGGGGTGGCTTGAAATGGCCAATTCGGCACTATTATTTCCCGGTAGACAATTCCATGGATGTTGCCTGGCTAAATGAGATCCACGATACCAGCTCGGGGGACGAAATCGAGGATGGGATGTTATGCAGGGATGTGTGGGGCCTGACCGCTAAAATTCTCTTCGATGTTGCGCAGATCGCGCATGGTAACATTGGGGCAGAAGACGCACCGCTGAGTATCGGGCACGAAGATATCATCTACGGACTGCACGAGCTCGGGGGCCAGATGAGACCAGGAGAACGGTCCTCCTGGGAAAAGGGCATGATCAGCGGCTCGCGTGGGTATCTCTACGGCGATGTGATTCCGCAACACTACATGGAGAAACTGAAGAGTCTGGCAACAAAATATTAAGTCACGAATCGTCTACGTGAGGAGGCATAGCGTAGTATAGAGACGATATTTGCGACTTTGATGCAATTTGTTGGCAAGGTCCCTGCAAGGTCGGTCCTCGACATTTCGTCCGCATTCCTGGCCGACTATTACTTGCTAATGCTTAACCGTAGATCTTCTGAGAGCATATTACTTCATAAATTAAATATAGTGCATACACTCATCTAACTAATCGGATTATACAATGATTATGTCGGTATATATATATATATATATCATGCTATTTGTCTGAAATTTGATTATGGAACCTCATTCATCTCAATAACTGACATGGGGCAGTACAGCCTTAAACGGTCGCGGTGCATCGTTGTCATATCAACGATGTCGATTCAAACGGACCACAAGCCAACTTAGGACAAAGTTGGAAGACTCTTGGTGTCAAGAGTCTTTGGCTTGTGCTCTCTTTGCTCATCTCTTGGCTTTCTGTCGCTTCTGAAGCCGCCTCTGCCGCCTCTGCTGCCACCTCTGCCGCCTCTGCTACCGCCTCTACCACCACGGGCGGAGTCGAATCTTCCAGATGGCTTGGAGTTGTCAACAAAGGTAGCGTCGAAGTTCAAGAATTGCTTGGTCTTCTGGTTCTTGGACTTGACGTTCTTGACCTTGGTGGCCTCAACAAAGACCTCTTCCTCCTTGACGAAGGCGTCCGTGCCGTCCAAGTCAGTCTCAGCCTTTCTGGCCTCTGGAACCTTGTTCAACTCGTTAGACTCGACGTCCTGCAAGTATTGCTGCAAGGACATCTTGTTGGAGGCAATCTCCTTCTCCTGGGCGTCCTCGGCGAGCTCCTCGGCAACGTCGTCAGCAGCCTTCTGCTCGTAGTCCAATTCGGCCTCGTTGTCGCCCCAGCCTTGATTGACCTTCTTCTGAGTGTCGGTCTTGCCGGTTCTAGAGTGGCGGTCGGTGCTCTTTCTGGTGTTGGTCTTCTTGGTCTTGGCGGAGACTGGGACCTCCTTGGTCTTGTTGCTGTCCCTGCCGGCGTTCTTGTCCTTAAGAGCAGCCTCAATGCCGGTAGGCTTTGGTCTGTTTTTGTTGGCTCTTGCTGGGTTGGCGGATGGTGGTGGAACGTCAGCCTTCTTGGAGGAGGTGTTCTTCTTGACAAGTTCCACTGGAGCCTTGACGACGACGTTAGCGTCCTCGACGTCGTTACCTAGCAGATCGAATGGGTTAGACATCTGAAATGGGCAGTTGAGTATATATATATATATATCCGTTTGTGTGAGTGGCTCTGAAACGGACCTTCTGAAAGACAGAAAGAATTGTAATGAATATGTACCAGAGCTTTTTCAACCTGCGGAAGTTGGAAAAAAAGCTTGAAAAAAAATTGGGCAAAGCGGACCAGGAGAAAACGATGAAATTCGGTCCGCTTTAGCAGGGCAAACGAAGTATCTGCGTAGAAACGGTACAAAGCGAGACACGCATCTGTGCGAATTGGTGCTTTGAGGAGCCGACACTTTTACTGGTGCATCGAATAGTCTGAGTTTACGTCTGTAAGAGCTGAAATATGGTGAAAAGAGCTACCTAACGAGATAAGTTGAGGTATATAGTGAGATAATTAGAGAGTAATGACGACGCCTGTAGCTGCTGAGCTAGGTTAACCGTCTCTGAACGACAGCGTTGGCACTGCATGAGCCGGCACTGCATGAGCCACCACTGGCGCCAACACCAGCACTGGTGCTCTTCTGTTCATATCTTGTGTGATCGATCATCTTTCACTTTGTCTCAGATTCTTATTGACTGATTCGGGTAACAGCAGTATCTGGTGACCCTCATATGCACTTTGTACGGTATGCGTGGTGCGAAAATATTGGCATGGGGTCTGTGCCCAAGGTTTCCTCCTTCCAGTACACCGTTTAGAATGACTAAAAGGCTGAAAGGAGGGCACCATAACGACAGAGGTCCTGATTTGGACGACCGTTGGAAGACTGTACGACGCTAATAACAGACTCCGGTTGATAAGACAACGCCGTCGTATCTGACCTATCTAAAAGTTGTAGATGCTTGAGTCGAATACGCACAGCATGATTTTTAGGCTCAGCAAGATCTTAAGTCTATTCATTGACTCCCAACTGTTTCTGCCGGTGGGAAGGATCATCATATTCGCTGCTAATTCGGCTGATGCTTCCGAGATTGTGATTGGAGGTTTTATATCCAAATGTTTTAGCAGGTGACACCAACTCTTGTTGCATATCATAGCGCAAATATCACTAACATAAAACAGAAGTGATCAGTTTTGAGTTGGTATTATTTGCAGTTGTAGAGTCTCTGTCGTTCCCTTTCTCTCAGGGAAGAGATGATTTCAGTCAATGATCAGTCCCCGGTTACATTCTGAATGGTGACGTTGTCCGAGCCAAAGGCGACATTCAATTGTTAGACGTTAAGACCATTCTATATTGTAACCATATCGAAGGTGCATGTAATACCACAGTTAATTATCTAAAAAAATCGGGTCGTTTAGTTGAGGAAGTCAAATCATTAACGATGTAGGTCTTAGGAAGCAAGCACAAAGTGCTGGCACTCTGTTAATTTTCAGCATATTGTGAGTACGGCACAATACCACTGTTCTTCACTTTTACAGACATGTCTTAACTGCTAATTACAGGAGTGTTTACCCATGGTAATTCAAATATCAAAATACAGAGAAGAGCAGTTACGTGAAAGCTCAACATGAGCGTTCACACTAAAGACGACCATTTTTAACCATCACAGATCAGTAACCCTAGGTAATATCCTTCACAGAATATATGACGTTGTGACCAAACTTCACTGCAAGACGTCGGATACCGTCCCCATCTTAACATCCCTTATAACGGGTTGATAGTTGTATCTCGATGTCGATTTAGAATTTTTGGACTTAAGTTTTCAAACCTTGCAACCTTTTGATAAATTCACGGAAAACAAATAGGAGTGGTGGCACGACTTCGAGGCAAATCTTGGCACACTGAACCTCATCTAGTTTCCGATATTGGTGTCCCGATTTTTCATCGCACTTTTACATTTTTATAAAAACATATATCTAATTGATCGGGTTAAAGACATTTAGACCAATTGCCCTGCCCCCACCCATTAGATTTGCTTGAACTTTAACGAAAATTGTTTCTTCATGTACTTATAGGAATATTATATTACCCACAGCATAATTCTGTATCAATATCTTTACTGAGTACGCGGGATACTTAATACAGTATTCTCCACCCGGCGCAGCAAAACACAGTGACCATTAACATTCCTGTCACTATTGTGATGAGGCCATGAACACATTATGCTATTCTTTTCATCATAGTTTAATGCAGATACTGATTTAAATTTGATATTAAACAAATTCCAACATTGTCCAAAATCGTTAGATGCCCACATGTTGCTTCCATTTGTACCACAGTTTTTATCATCTTCAAACAGGACCTATGCTGCTGATTCTCTTTTGTGAAGTGAGCCATCGTCATTCCGTGTGACGCGAATGTCAAGGGCATGTGTAATGTCTAGTAATTCAGTGATTGGTTGTCTTCGTAAGTTCGCCTCACCATCAGCTAAGGAAGTTCCGAAAGTGGTGATGTGTAAGGAGTTAGTCTTACTTATACACTCGTTTAGATCAAGAAATGCTTGGTCGGTAAATGACTGGTTGTTTGATGGCGTTATTGAAAATTCATAGTCTTCATGCTGAAATAAAGACTAGTTTTTCTTCCCACCCCTTCTCAGTTAGGCACTCAACGAAGAGTGTCAATTTGCCCCGGATTTATCAATCTCAACGATCTGAATTGCAAAACAGACACAACTGGATAGTAACACTGCAATAAAATTAAACACCATATTCGCTCTAATTTTTGTCCTAATTTTTTACTGGTTGTTTTAATTCTCCTACACAGCCGTGAGTGTACTATTTTCAATATTTGATATTTAGTCGGGTAAGAAGCTGTATAACCTGGGGTAGAGTGTTCTCAAATTAAGGTATTTTCTTCGTTCGATTATTCAATAATTACAGCAAAAAAAGAATTTCTAGCATTACTCTGGTTAGAATGCTTCGCTTTTGTTCGTATTATTTTTGGGGTTTAGCCCTTTATAAAAATAAATCATTGTTAATTTTTCCTGAATATATGAAAATCTTCCAGCCGACGAAAAATGATGAATTTTTTTGTAAATGTTATAGTAAAGTTTTTCTAAACTATGTAGACAATGGTTGTCTATGTTGTTCCTCAATTGTCTGCTTTTATATGTTAATTTTCTGGAGCTACTCTTATCTGATATTTTTCTGTATAAATATGAGGGATAACCTCAACAAACAGGTCTGCGTACTATATTACGTGTGTAAATTTATAGAACTATTCTTCTTTACTTTCCTATTGTTATGGAAAGATTAAGTACTTGTACCCATAACCAGTACACACTATCATGCGGGTCAAAAATATTGGGCACTGCCTGTCCCTGTACATGACTCAAACTGTACTGCATTGTTGTCTCGCATTAGTTCTCCGTGAGCTTTTGAGCTACGGTTCGGGCTTGGTTGACATACAACTGTGTAAAGGTGAGTCCAAATTTGACAGCAGCAGGTACTGAAGGTGTAAGACACCCTGTAAATAAGATATTCGAAACGGATATGGCACGGGATAAAAGACTGTACATATTCGCCTGTGAGAGGTGTGGGTTTTATTCTAGATGTTCAATGATAATGGACTTTTATTTTTTGTAATGTTTTTTTGAAGTGTTGTAATTGAAGTTACATGTGGTCTATTTTTGAATGTTTTTATACTAAAACTATATTATATATTTATTGGAGTGGTTGCTAAGATTGAAGTTAAGTAATAATTTAATAGTAGCGGGTCTTGGTATCACACAACGTGTTCCATAGCATGAAATTTATTACGTGAAAAATCTACATTAACCAAACCAACTATTATAAAAGTTGGCATCTTATTGGATGATTGAATGATAAGTGAAATGTCAGCTTATATATATATTTTACACTGCATTCCTACATCTACCCATCCTGCTCAAAATTGAGATCTGATTCTTTGTTGATAAACTTGCCTGCAGCTTTCCTTTCAAACTCTCTAAAAGTGTTAGAGGCAATTAAAGACGTTTTGATTGGTACATTTTCGATCTGCAATCACTCAGTTACACAGTATATCATGGTCTATTTGATCCTCTTGTTGATTTGCGCAGCGTTAGCCAGCAAATTTCTTTGGTGATATAAGTTCTTTGAAAAAGACGTTCTCAGATAGCATCTTGTTTGGAAATATTTACCTGTATTCTCCGCACCCAACGTCCCAGTTCAAAGTGCTGTCTTTTGTCCCTTATTCCTTGAAAGATGTTTAAATTGTCCGGCAATAAGTGCGTTTTCAAACGTTATTGCTTCTCGCACCTCTTCCAGCTTTTGAAGAAAAATGTCGATATTGCTAATGTTATATCCGTGAATTACAGGATCTTGCTGAGTCCAATCCTGCCGTTAAGTTCCTGTCAAAGTCTTTACCGCACACTAAAATTTGTGGGGGAGAATGGGGGATCTTAACGAATCAGTAGTGACATTATACAAACCTATTACAATAATAATACATTGTGAATGATCTAAGTTGTTAAACGACGTCGAACTTTTTGTGGGACTTTTTAGAGTTACATTAACAGGTTCGACCGATTAATTAGTCCTCAAATTGTAAACAAAATCTACCTCGTGCTATTTATAGTACGACGTTAGAGTTTTGAAGGTTCTCTTGAAAGTGTGCTTGTTGTTGAAAAGAAGACACCGTCTTTCCTTCCAGACCATCGAAAAAAAATTGAGAATTAGTGTGGTCATTGTGTGATCACTTTTGCGATCAAGATCTAGAGTGCTTCCATGTGGTGCAATCTATGCCATTAAGGAAAAATATTCATCTTGAGATCTCTCGAACGGGCACATCAAGTTGAAACAGCAGGCATAGAGGGAGCTGGCCTCATGGAATTGGACATAGTCGATCACCAAGCTTAAACTCATTTAAATGGTGCATAATGGTGTATGCTTTTATACTTCACTCAAAATAAGTTCAAAGTTCAGACGAGAGTATTATTTCAAATCATTTATAATCCGTCTTTGTGTGAAATTAAGTTGCAGAGAGATATATCCCTATACAGGTAGGATATTGTCTGTAAGAACAATGACAGAAAAGGTGATCAACTCTTGTAAAGAAAATACAAGTTGCCATCTACTTGAATTTGCGCATGTTACTATTTTTTAACATTGAACATGAACATAATTTATCCACAAATGCTTCTTATATGAACAATAAAGATTAATATAATATTAAAATTGGATACTTTAATTAATACTATATAAACTTTGATTATTTATGAAAATATCAAATAAAGGTCTTCTTTTAAGTAAGCAAGGCATTTCGCTGCATTTTTCCTATAACATTATTCAAACCTTTAGTATGCTAAAATAGGCCATTATTTGTACCTCTTAATGTATTCGCATACAGTTTACTTGACTAGCTAGCACACAGAATTATCGCATCCGTCGGCTCTGTTACTTACACATACGTAAATTATTCCTCCATCTGTATCTGTGGCCTTCAGCTCTGCACTCAATCCTTCTGCTACGCAGGCCGCAGCAAAATTTGCCACGTCTGCTGATTCTCCGCTTTGCAAGTTCTTTGAATAATAGTTTGCCCAGGATACGCACAGGTTACCAGCACTGTATACCTGGCAAATTGACCGCGGTGATTGATTGGCCCTTCCTGACTGGAATATATTATTGATTATGCCAGATATAGTCCCAGAAAGAATATCAGCTGGTACGTTAGCGAATGCTGCTGCCAGAGCGTGCTTCGTGTTACAGGCTGCCGTCTGTAATGTACCATACTGTTGACAATTCATCCAGTCTCTAGCAATCAAAGTTTTCCCATCTTTATAATCTGTATAACTATCGTTATAGTTGGTGATCTGACTGATGTTAACGTTCTTGTTGTACTGCTTCTCAATAATATATGCAAGGTGCGTAGCATTATCAGCTACAGCTAACTGGTGTGGTAGGGGCCATACTTCAAATACTTCGGTTGTTGCACTGTCGAGACATATCACTAGACCACCAGAGTAGTTGCAAGTAGCAACAGATTTCGGCTAACCCTACTAATGCTATAACAATTACAGTTAGAGCCGTTGCAAAGGGAAGTGATTCCAAAATATCATATTTTTTTTGCTTGCCGTTGTTCTTTTTTGAACGTATTTTAGTCTTAAATCCTTATTCAGGTTTGAGCCAATTCTCAGTATGATTTCCTTGCACACTGATTTTGATAATATATCTTGAACCACCAATATTGTCTGATACTTTGCTGCTTTATTAAGCTAACACAAGATAACGAAGCTCTCTATTTATATACTTGTTTCCTGATATCCTTCCGGTTTAGTATGTCGTTTAACGAATGTCTGATAAGGTTGTCAGATAGTAGCTACCGGTAAAAATACCTTATATACGTGGGCTACTTTCATATAATCGAATGTTACAGCTCCTCATAGATGGTAAATTTCTTAATTGGTGGATGTTTAAAAAAGGAAAATTACAAATACATTGGGTATGTTGTAGGTGAAACCTATGTTAACGATACTAACAGTTAATAGTGAAAAGCAGGAACCAAGAGATCACCCGTAGTGTCCTTGTAAGACACAAGCTTAAGTAACAGCTGAGACACACTAATAGGTGGTGTCGGGATCCAGAGTGACCATGAAGGACAGAACCTCACGCTATCAAGGAGTTCGGAGGATATCGGATGATCCATCTGAAGTCGAAAAGTTAACATAGA
Source organism: Hagleromyces aurorensis (assembly GCA_030705145.1). Lineage (NCBI taxonomy): Eukaryota > Fungi > Ascomycota > Saccharomycetes > Saccharomycetales > Saccharomycetaceae > Hagleromyces > Hagleromyces aurorensis. Next base: position 5,190 of record JANIWU010000111.1, on the reverse strand, counting down.
AAAGTGAGGCTAAATTTGTATAGAACGTAGTCAGAGTTAGTATAGTTTAGGGAATAGAGAAGTAAGTTATAATAAATAAGCATTCGTGATTCTTTCTCTTGTTACGCAACTGAGATACACAACAGGGTATCATGTCAGAATTAAAAGTATCAGATGATAGTTGATGAGAATAACTTCATATTTCTTCAGTATATCGCGATGTATATATTCTGGGCATAAATAGAATTGAAGGGGTAATAACGAATTAGCTCAAATAACGGGCCTACGTAATCTATCTTCGTTCATAAATTCATAGGATTAGTCTGGTTACCTTAGCATTATTATGGGATGCTTTAGAACTTGTACCCAAAATTGGCATACACAACAATGCTGGTCCAGAATATATCATCTACAGCGTGTTTCTGTGCATGACTCAAACATTCTCGCATAGTCGTCCCAGATCAGCCTTCGGCGGCTCTTGTAGCTACGGTTTCGGCATGGTTGACATCCAATTGCGTGAAGGAGTGATTGAATGTGACTGCATTCGTTCCTGATAATGTACGGCGGCAGCTTCGAGCTTCTTTGTTTGGCACTTCAGATCCAACAGGTCGTACAATGTCGGACTCGGTAACGCCCAGGGCTGTGCGGGCCACACCTCGGAGCGCTCGCTTCTCATTCGTGTCCAATGCGCCCCGTAAAAAAGAGGGACTTTCCTCTCAGGAAATAGAAGGGTGCTGCCTGCCTGTCGGTGCTGTAAAACTGCTCAGCAGATCGTGTGGCACGGAGATCCTCGTATGCGGAGAGTGAGCCAGCAACGATGAACAAACACCGCGGAGCTCATTGGCCGGTGCAGGCATCAGTACCAGCGCATATACGGGTGTCGGTGCCGTCGTAGATGTGGACTCGTGTGCAGGCCGGAGTGCCAGGCAATATATAACGTGTGATTTTGCTAGTCGGTCACGTGACTTTACTCGCCTGCCCTCACAGCACTCGCTGCCCCCGCTGCAGAGGTGCAGCACACGCCTGCATCCGCGGCAACTGCCACTTGCTACTGCCCGCCGCGGCAACCCTAGCCCACTCGCCGCCAGCGCTCGGCTGCTCTGTTTCCCTCGTGGTTATCACTGTCTAACCCATTAATAATTGCAAACAAGAAAGGAAAATTTTTCTCAACCTGACCTGTGAGAAAAATTTATTTTAAAAAACAAGGAAGATAAACAATTTTTACTTGCAACTTGTAACACACAGTGAAAGGGTTTCCCGTAAACAGCACAGTATCAGAATATTTTTTCTCGCCACGAAGATAAGTTTTTTGTATTGGGTCAGGTCAGTTACTAGCTTGGTTGTTTAGATTCACACACTATCAAGTCGTTTTTGACAGGCATCTTGGGGGGTCTTGTATCATTGATCAAACTGCTCAGCGAAAAATTTAATACTTGTAATTTATCAGCAAGTCTATTTCCGGGAGCCAAGGATAACTGAGGTCTCACACAAAGGACACAAGAGGCATTCATCCGACAAGACCAAGTCGCTACCGGTGACAGGAACAGGAACTTCTGGAGGGCAGAGAAAACAGCACAGACGGGCACACCACTAGTCTGAGCCAGCATCAAGGAGACACACGCAAATAATTCACAGCAAACATGGACACACCCGCAGTTGACGTGGATAACATTATCGACAGGCTTCTGGAGGTGAGAGGCTCGAAGCCGGGCCAGCAGGTGGATTTGGAGGAGCACGAGATTAGGTACCTGTGCTCCAAAGCGAGATCAATATTTATCAAGCAGCCAATTTTATTAGAACTAGAAGCACCAATCAAAGTATGTATTTGAGCGTTTACCAAGGTGAGCAGGGATCCAGGGACAAGCAGATGATTGCAGGAGCAGCCAGAGGCAGCCAGAGGCAGGGCTGGAAAAGAGGAAAGCTACAGAGCTCATTGGCCCTGCGATATCAAGCAATTGCGATTCTCCATAACGCCAGTCTGGGAATCATCGAGACAGTGCTTGTTGCGGTTTGCGCCGGAATGAGTCTTTTTCGTCTAAAGGGGCGGTCAAACCGTTCTTGAGGGGAACGGAATTGCTTGATTTCGTCGGGAGTTGTGTTTGATGTCAGAAAGGGGAAAGGAAACAAGCGAAGAAAAAGTTTGGAAGTGGTCACATGATTTTGGATTTCCTGGGCCGCGGCCCTCGCGGCACATAACAGGCCTACTGCAATCCGCATCAGTCCTATGGGTACACTCCATTTTACAACACAAGCAACTTTACTAACATGTACACTCCGTTCCGGAGCGGTTTCTGTCAGATATGTGGCGATATTCACGGCCAGTATTACGACTTGTTACGTCTTTTCGAATACGGTGGGTTCCCACCGGAAAGCAACTATCTGTTTCTAGGAGATTACGTCGATCGTGGTAAACAATCTTTGGAAACAATTTGTCTGTTGCTCGCATACAAAATCAAATATCCAGAAAATTTCTTCATTCTCAGAGGTAATCATGAATGTGCATCGATTAACAGAATTTACGGGTTTTATGATGAGTGTAAAAGACGTTATAACATTAAACTGTGGAAAACATTTACGGATTGTTTCAATTGTTTGCCCATCGCCGCTATAATTGACGAGAAGATCTTCTGTATGCATGGTGGTTTGTCCCCAGATCTAAACAGTATGGAGCAAATTAGAAGAGTTATGAGACCCACTGACATCCCAGACGTGGGGCTGCTATGTGACCTGCTTTGGTCAGATCCTGACAAAGACATCGTTGGATGGAGTGAAAATGATAGAGGGGTTTCGTTCACATTCGGTCCAGACGTTGTGAATAGATTTTTACAGAAACAGGACATGGAGCTGATCTGCAGAGCACATCAAGTGGTAGAGGACGGATACGAATTCTTCAGCAAAAGGCAATTGGTCACTCTTTTCAGTGCTCCAAACTACTGTGGTGAATTTGACAATGCTGGTGCCATGATGAGCGTAGACGAAAGTTTGTTATGCTCGTTCCAAATTCTCAAGCCAGCACAGAAAAGTCTTCCAAGGCAACAGGGTGGTAGAAAGAAAAAATAAGACGTCTGAATTATACTTACATATCACGTCGAAGTTCTGTATACTCCTATTTATGCAGAAATTTACTCAAAAGATATTCGTTGTTTGGCTCCTAGGGTCAGCGTAATAAATTATTAATACAATTCCGCGGGGGCAAAAGTCGCAACACGAAAGATATCGTTGAAACCAGAATATGTAACTAAAACATTTAATTTGACATAAATGCGAAATAAGAAGTGGGCATGTGAATAAAATCCCTATAGATAAACCTTACGATTTTTATTGGTTACCAATAGCAAGGTGACCTTGAAGAAGATGTTAAATATCTTTGACAAAGTTTGGGATGGACCAGGTATGGATAACTACAGAAAGGGCACTATTAAGGCAAGTGGACTGCGTTGAAGAGGAATGGGGGGATCCGGAAATATTATTTTTATTCAACGATATGAACTATAATGACTGATGATCAAAGCAAGTGGATGTTTCCCATGAAGCGTGCACCATATTTTCCTTTTCTCTATAAAAACCTCTATTCTAAAACTTGTCGATATATTATTACTGCTCAAACAAGTGCTCTAAGAAAGAATTTAGCATAATGAGATTTCCCTGTTCCCTCATCCCTCAGGTCAAACAGGTCCGGTATGTGTCTTTCCTTCTTCACCTTGGAAATCAACTTTCGAAAGTTTGAAATCTGCTCCCAGGAACAATAATTAGTATTTTATTCCATATCCAATTCAAGTTCACATCATGTCTGTTGGATGTCTTTTTTTTTAATCTCTATATATGTATTTTAGCTCCATCTTTACTAAGTACCGTTTTCTAGTATTATTAATAATATACAATGCAAATTATGATTTCTAGGAGTTCATTCTGGAGACTACTTCTAGTTCTATTTTGTTAAAGAAAGCGATGGACTGCGTTTAAGTTTTTTCGTGCCCTCCGTACCTCGCGCTATACGAAATCAAGACACGTAAAAGCACTAATAAATTCACTGTGCTTTGAAAAATATTCAATAATATTCAGAGAAAGTGCATTAAGGCATTGGATAATATAACCTTAGCTCTTCCTGGTGTTGAAATATTTGTCGCTAACCGTTGATTTAATCTGAGTTACATAGTGAACACGACACGCGTGATTTTTCAGGAGTTTGAATTGAATTGCATAGGGTACACTAACAACCACCAGTGAACATGAAGTACTTCAGTTGGATATTGACTTTTTGCTTGGCTATTTTAGCTCAAGCTCATAATGTGCTACTTCCACCTTACGGACGTAGATGTTTTTTCGAGAAATTGGGCAGAGGTGACGAACTATCCATTTCGTTTCAATTCGGCGACAGAGACCCACAAAGCACTCATCAATTAAACGGTGATTTTGTGCTATATGGCTCTAACGGTGATGAAGTGTTAAAGTCGTACAGAGGTGTTCCAAATGCAGACCTAACTTTTTCGGCTCCATACGAAGGCAAGTTTCAATACTGTTTTTTGAATGAAAACTCTAACCTACGTACTAAGGATGTTACCTTCAACATCCAAGGTGTGGTTTACGTCGATTTGGATGATCCAAAGAGTGATACACTAGACAGTGCTGTAAGAAGACTGTACAAGCTAGTTAAAGAGGTCCAGAATGAACAGAGCTACATTGTCATCAGAGAAAGAACCCACAGAAATACTGCCGAGTCCACCAACGACCGTGTGAAGTGGTGGTCGATCTTCCAATTGGGAGTTGTTATTGCCAACTCTCTTTTCCAAATTTACTACCTGAAGAAATTCTTCGAGGTCACCTCCATTGTATAGACGTCAATACTCCTATTCTTAGACGAAAGTTTCAGGTGTCGCTATATATGTTAAATTTTAGGATAGCAATTTAAGAATTGTCGAATATTGTTGACTAAGTGCAGTTGGTAGCTCGATTTTGGCATTGAAGCTTAATTATCTTTTCCATTGGGTTGGTAAGGCTTTTCCAAGCCTTTCTTCCTACAACAAAAAGATTTTGAAAATATAATGCCATCTCCAAGAATCGAACCTGGGTTTCATCGGCCACAACGATGTGTACTAACCACTATACTAAGATGGCAAATAATTTGGTTAAAAATGATGTAAGTCAGAATGACTTAAGCCAGGATGCTCAACATTCATAGTCACGCATCAAGAATAAGCGCCGTGCCGGCTT
>JANIWU010000110.1:0-32636 GCA_030705145.1 Hagleromyces aurorensis | reverse complement strand
CTTCACCCTCGCGATAACGCTAGCTGATTTTACCGAATACCGGATAAAATCTACACAGCAGTTTCGCGTGACGCGGTTTGGCGCAAATCAAGCTACAAGCAGAGCGCCAGGACGCTGTTTGCAAGGTCCTTGCTGCCTTGTAGCGCTTAACAGTACTTTCCAAAGCAATGCAGTCGTCTATCTGGCAGCGAGGCTTCCTCTGATCAGAGATACACCGCCGCCCTTGCTGTATTTAATCAAAAATCTAAAAGTAATATTAAAGGCTCTGCATTATATTGAAGCTAAATACTAAAACACTCTGAGCTCTCTTATACAATGGTATCTATTAGTCGGTAAGAGAGCCACTGATAGTCAGTATTCACATAATCTGCGCTCTGGTAAAAGCTCAGCACTTTTTTTTAGAAATTGAAATCATATCATTTTGAAGTCCAATACTGTAAAATAAATTAGAAATGGAATAAAAGAACCAGAAAGGTGTGACGTGTCGACGCAGGTTGTGCAGCAATGTGCCTTGATGGCAATTACAGTGCTGTTGCTGTCATCGGATTAAAATAAACAACAAAATAATCTTCCAAATATTAAGCAGGGAGTTATGTTAGTTCTGACTATGCTCATTAAGTTGTGGTAGGGCGCCCAGGGCCGGGCTAACCGTGTGTCCCCGGAAGCCAGATGGTCTGGCGGGGAACCCAGAAGTAATTGTGCGTTAATGAAAAAAAATAAGGTTGTCATGCATATGCAATTGTCGATAAAAAACTTCGGCGGAGGAGCGCGACAATTTTATGGAGACAAAGACTTGGACTTCTTGACCTTCTTCTTCAACTTCAACTTTGGAGTGGAAACGGCAGTCTCACCGGAGTTTCTGGCGGAGGAGATGCTGTTCATGGTCTTCTCGCTTGGCAATGGAGCGAAGGCTGGCTTATTACCGTAGCCCAACTTGTCAATACCGAAGTAGCCTGCAATTGGAACGAACAAACTTGGTAGGATACCCATTAGCAACAGATCCAAGATACCGTAGAAGATTTGTTCGGAGTCTGGCTGCAAGACGTTACCACCTTCAGAGATACCGTAACAGATTGGGTAGATGCCCCATAGGATCATGACGACGATGTAGAAGTAGGTGAAGGCCTTTAGAAGCTCACCATCGCCCTTCAAAATGACCAAGTTCTTGGTGGTGGTCATAACAGAGATAGAGCAGACGATGATACCGGCACAGCCAAAGACGAAGTAACCCCACTTATAGGTGGAGTGGACAACACAGGACACTAGGAAACCAATGGCCCACAACCAACTGAAACCGATGTTGAAGAAGATGTGCCACAATGGGGTGGTACCGAACATGGAGGCCTGGGTGATGGTGAAAGGCATGGCCAAGAACCAACCGATCTTTCTGGCGTAGAAAATCTGTCTGACACCTGGGTGCTGGGTTTGCGTGGAGGTTCTGACGTGGTTGTACTTGGCTCTCACTGGGGCCCAACCCAAGTTAGAGGCCATTGTGAAGTAGGCAATGGCCATGAACACGTTAGGGGCGATAGCGGTGTAGTAGAAGATTCTCTCGTTGGCAGGCTTTCTGAACATGAGCACGATCAGGATCATGGCAAGCACAGTGAAGACACAGAAGGCTGAGAACAGCCAATCGGAACCACGCTTGGTGATGTGGAAGTCTGTGCCCGTTGGAGGGTTGATTTTGACGGCCTGGTTACCGCCTCTCTTGACGATCTCGACGAATGAAGACATTGCGGTCGGATATTATTAGGATTAGTACAGTACTAGAACGGCGCCTGGTGAAGGGACGGCGTGTGACGATTAGATATTAGAGAAAACGAACAAAAGTGCAGAATAGCGGACGGGGGGGTCTGTCGTTATTTTCAAAGTGCGACAATTGACTGGGGTCCGGGTGGTTCGACTAAGGCTCTCGGGGTAAGGCAATCGATGCTGTGGAACGCTGGAAGTCTTGAGTGCGGCGAGGTTGCTGGTGAGCTCAAGGCGGGAAGTGCGAAACAGGCGAAGAAGACGAGAAAGCCATAACGGGGAGAGAGCCAGGGAAGGGAAACAGGACGAATAGTATTTATACCAAAAAAATGCACAACACTGGGCAGGCATAAGAAAAAAACTTCATTTGTTTGGCCCAAGCGAGCGTTGCTGCTTCTGGACATATGATGTTTTCCTATCTGTGCATCCTCAATGGCCCTCTCAGCTCGTCTTGGGCGTTCTCCGGCCCTCACAGGCCTTCTCTGGCCTGTTGCAAGGGGAGCATGGGCATGGATGCTAAGCGAGGGCGCACCAGACGGGCGCTACACCTGCGCACGGTGTTTTCTGCTTGACAGGACGGTAACCGGAAGAAGATCTATCTGCCAATGGGAGCAGAGCGCTGCGATGCGCATTAGGCCGGAAAGGGCTATGAGCGGCCTGTAGCTGTTTTGTTTTCGACGGTTGGCAACCGTGCGATGGCTTTTGCCATGATAATTCCCTCCTCTGCGCACGACGGGCGGGAGCGAGGCAGAGAAACCCAACAGAGGGCGCCCAGACGGCGACCAGACGGCTGCAGAGCAGTGGCGGACGGCCCCCAGTGGCCGCCGTGGATGGAATGCTCCGTCGTTGTCGCATTATTTCGCTCGCTATTCGTTTGCGAGAAATTAATTGTCCATGGGCGGGCGGCGTGTGCGGCGGGCGTCGGGCGTCGGGCAGCGGCCCGTGCGCAGGAGTTTCCACACCTAATGTCAGAGATATCATGACAATTGAGGACGGGGCCAAGAGGAGCCTGAGGCATTACCCAAACCAGATATCTAAGGTGTTTGTTTATTTATTAATATCCGGAAGGGGCAGCGTCGCCAGTCAGTGCATTGAACGGACTGCTGTGTTACAAACGTATCTCGCTCAGAAGCGCCTGGCATGTGCCGATGAGGGTTTCTTGTTCGGTCAGATCGTCTGGAGGGCGGCGCTCGGGGCTGTCTAGGGCTCGGACCCAGCATAAAGAGAGACGCATCCAGACGCTGGAAAGGAAAAAACCGCTCACAGTTACTTTTGCGCAGTGAACAAAAGAGGGTTGGGATAAACAGTCAGGGAATGCGTCAGGGGAGATCCAATATCCCTCAATGTGGAAGGGCGGACGCAAGGGTTGGAGAGTGCGAGGGCATGAGCTGAGGGCGTTAGGTGAGGGCAGAGGTGATGGCCAAGGTGAGGGCGAGGTGGGCGGCGGCGACCGACCACCGCCGGCGGAAAACGTTCTCCTCGGCGACTGGGTGTCGTGGATGTGCTGTGTCTCACCGTTAGGGCTCGTGCAGGATCCCCTGTTTTGCTGCGTTCTCCGAGACCTGGCCGGAGTTAACTCTGTACGGCAGGGTTCGGAAGCAGCCGTTGCGCGCGGCCGTCTGGGTCGGGCTTTAGAAGAAGTAACGACGTCGAGTGGGCAGGCTGTGTGCGGCCATGCCGTGGTCTGCGGGCTGTCTGCAACGCAGCGGCATGTCCGTGGGGAGTGCGGCATCCATGGACGAGCCATTTTGGGACGTTGGCAGCATTGCCCGTTCCGGGTATTGACACTTGGGTTTCCGCTTTGAGCAAGAGCCTGTGGCTCCGGCGAATGATGTCAGAGCGGAAGCGGATGTGTGGGTGCCGGAGCGGCAGGGAATCCGGCAAAAGCCAAACCAGGTTGGGCTAGGCGAGTGGCCGGCGGCGAGCGACGTGCGGAAATGTCGCCGACACGTGGTGTGAGCTGGGGGCCGGCGAGTGTAGACGGTAGACGAAGTGTACGGCGGACGGGGCGGGTCTTCTCTCGAGGTGCACCTGTCCGGTACCATGCGGGCCCGCAGCGCAGGGCGTAGATGGGATCTGTTGGCACCGGCCCAGGCCGGCGAGTTCGGGCACAAGGATGGGTCCAGGGCCGCGTATGGTCCAGGGCCGCGGACAGAGCGGCGTCCGCCTCACAACCGACCCCTGCCGGTTTTTGACACGGCCAGTCCGGTCCACGTACGTCAGCGCGGCAGTTAACGCCGTTCTGTCTGGCTCCCTGGTCGGGGGCTCTCGGGCCGTGTCTGACTGTCGTTGGAATTGGCATCGAGCCGCGATCTCTGTGGGAAAGACCTGGGGTCGCGGACACATCTGCACACATCTCCCCCGTGCGCCCGCTTCTGACAGCAATATGTCAAGAGACGCTCTGCCGCGCGCCTGGTCGCAATAGCCCCGGATCTTGGGAGCGCTCCGGTTCTGGCCCTGGCGGCGCGCTTCGGACGGTGCCAGGACAACCCCAGTCGCGCGACATTCAAGGAGCGCAACGCATGAGTCGCCTGGGCCTCCGCCTGCGCTCTTGGCTGGCCCCCGGTATGCAGGCACGCTGCGTCCCAGTTAGGTGGGCGTTTGCGATGCCGCCGACAAAGGCGGGTGTGTGGGTCCGCAGCCGGCGCATGCCTGCTCTGGGGAAGGCGTGGCGCGAGTGGCGCGCTCCCTCGCAACACCGCCGACTGTCGCATCGCGGGGGAAGAGCAACCGGAGTGTTACCGCAACGGGCAACTGGGGGTGCTACATTGGTGCGGTCGGACACAACTGGTCTGCTGGGGGGAGTGTTCCCGCACGTGAATGTCGTGTGAATTTTGTGAAGCCGGTGGGTGTAGATTGTATCTGGTACTCGCTACATGACGTTTTGGACAGCGTAAAAAGGCCCTCTTTCTGGGGTAAATTAGATCTCGTTCTTTGGGGGAGGGATATCTGGCTATTCAGCAGCCAGACCTCTGTCTAAATAATAAATTCCTCCTGGAGAATACCACTGACGTGTTACCTATAACAAAATCATTTTATCATATGTGCATATTGTATGTGGTGTATGGGTGTAAAAGGACTTTGGTTACATGTCACTAGCGCCAGACCATCTGTGACAGTTCTCTAACCAGTTGTGCAGAGAGTCCAAAAGGGCGGCTAGTTAATAAACACTTGTTGGTGGGGACTTGCTAGTGGTAAATGTGTATTTGGAAGCATAGCTGATATCTGTATATCAATTGGCTACTGTCCCTGTACCTGGTTCTGAGAAATGAATGTACAAGACTGAAAAAAGCGTCCAACTGCTGGAATCAGTTTTGCAGCTATCCTATAATAATACAAATTACATACAAGCTCAACATTTGGGTAATGATTTGTGTGAGATATAATTCTACAACTCTATGGCTTCTACATTTGTTTTGTGAGAACTCAACCTATCTTCAGTTTACAAAATTACTTCGCTATTTGTGAATCAAATATTTGGAAAATAGGTAGAATGTGTACGAAATACTGGTATTTTTTGATTTAAGTTGAATACTACTCTAAGAAGCATTTATCCCGCCCCTATGTCTATGGAATATTTGCATTTTGCATCTTTATATCTCTAACATCAACCGATAAGTTTGGCAAATTACTGAAAAATTAATCTGAAACCCATATACAACAATTACACCGTCAAAGGAGGCTAACTCTGCATTTTCTAGGGATTCTATCAGCATAATGGGATGTCAATATCAAGCCTTGCCTTTCCTTATTTTATTGTTAGTGGGAACGGGTACGTATGAGAATGAATGGGCTGTAGCTATGATGCATGTCTGCGGAGGTTTGAATCAGGTTAACTCCTGATTTGGAACGGTTCAATATATATATATATCAACTGCTAACCCCTCAAGAACATTTAATATACTTTTATTTTTTGATTTATGTCGGCAAACAAAATGCGTCCGGCAAAGAAGTTGAAAATCGTGATAATGTATTGTGAAGTGAAAAGTCATTCAAGTTATAAGTCCTGTGCTGGTTAACAAGTGTTATAAACAAATATAGATTAACAATAATGTCACGAAGACAGTTCGGAATTTTTGGGTGTCCTCGAAAATGAAGGCCATTATATAAAAGTTTAAAATACAGAATAAAGTTTTTACACTGTGGATTGCGACCTATACTATTGCAGGATTGACTAAGGTATTGCAGATTCTTTCAAAGTCTTGGCTCATGGTACTGAATATCAAACTATAATGAAAATGCTCAAAATAATATCAAAGAAGTCAGTAATCACAAAACAAACTATATTTAATCACTTCCTGGTATTTAGTTGAAAAGTTCCATGTAAAAGCACAACTTGATTTAGTCTTCAATATTTTTTTCTTTCTATAATATTATTCAATTTGATCTATATCACTTCCTTTGGATCCTCAAAAATAATAGAATGGCGAAGAAGGAAATCTGGTACCGAAAAAAAAGCATATCAATTGTCCAAAATCTTTATTTGAATACGTAGTTTTTGGGCTTTGAATTTGTGAGATATAATATTGTGTTTATTCAATTTGTCGATAGGATTATATTTTGTGAGGTACCTCAGTTAAGTCTCAGGGGTAGCAAATGTCATCAAAACAATAAAAATTAAAATAAATATTTAAATTATTTTAAATCAAACAAGAAACCATTTCCTCTAAAATTAGCAAAAATATGTAACTTTTGACAACATTATAGTCGCAAGTGTTCAAATATTTTCCACTTCTATCCTTAACCTGCTAGCTAACAGAGGGACATACAGTACAAGAAACACAGGCAAGAAGAAAAATAATTCAAGAATAATCAAGACCCAGTGTACAATAAAACCAAAAAGACCAATAAGGTTTCTTGGGAACGCCAAAAAGCATATATATGATCCACAGTTCTTTGAAACTCGTGGATAACGACACCAATACCTTCATTTAGTGTTGCAATTGTTTGCATTGCCTTCATTACTCGAGCATATTATCTGTACTAACAACCGTTACCATTCCAAACATACCAGGCATGGCCCAACCGACCCATAGATACCATTTCTGACCCACGATCAGGTAGCAGTGTGTGAGCACTTCGTCAAATTTCCTTCACGTGATGGATTTCTCTCCCCAGTTCTCCTCCCCAACGCCGAGTCGCCAGCAGTCCAAACCCGCCAACTAACCGTCTGGTTCTATATTTTGGAATTGCGGGGTTAGCATTTCCGCCGGCAGCGTTAGTGCGGCCGAGGAGATGAGCGAATTGGAGCCAAGCTTTCTATTATTCGTATATAGCGACCATCGAATAACTTCTCGGATTGCGGTCTTTGCGATACGAACGTGACGAGGTGAGTACTACAAGCAATACCAACCAATTAAGACACACAGGTGCGGAACGGCACTCGGTGTGTGGGGCTGAGGACGTGCAGCAACGAGCGGCGGTGCGCCGTCGGGTAACCTCTTCCTAATATTTAGTAATAATAATCTATAGTAAGCCATCACTATACACGGGATAAGGGAGACAGTCTTTGCTGGCGGGCCTCGAGCATCGTGTATATAAAGCGGCTGTTATAACCTCTGCTGAAACAAGCGCCCAGTCCAACTACCCACCACAACCATCACAATGCCACCAGTTACTGATTGCCGTGATGCAGAGGCTTATTTTCATTTCCCAGATGCCAGATTGTCCGAGGGTCTGACGTACGTCCACGAAACCAAGACACTGTACTGGTGCGACATCTTCCAGGGTCAGATCCATCTGGTCACCGACGTCGACCGTCCAGCCGAGACCCACGACTTCATTGCATTGTCCGGCTCGAACTACCGTTCCAACGCCAAAATCGCTCATCCAAACCCCGCAGTGCAAGAACGCTGCGGTGTGATCTTCCCCCAGCTCGACGGGACTGTCTACTTCGGCAGCAAGTACGGTATCGGCAAATTGAGCTTCGAGACCAAGGACTGGGAGTATGTTGTGCTCTTCAGCTCGGCACCCACAGTTGCCAGCCGTGCCCCCAGACTACGGTCCAACGATGGTAACGTGTCGCCCTGCGGACGCTACATCTACATCGGTGTGATGGACGACTTCGACCAAGTGCTAACTGACGAGGGCTGCATCATGAAGATTGACATGGTGGACCCTGCCCACCCAATTGAGGTGATCTGGGAGGGCATCCGCATCCCCAACGCTATCCAGTTTCTTGGTGGTTCGCGGCTGATGATTACGGACTCCCTAGCGTTCACGCTGTGGGAATTTGACGAGGTCACGCACTTCCGCTCGAAGCTTGTTGACATTCAGAAGTTCAATCCTGAGTACGAGTCACCTGAGCCAGATGGCAGTTTTCTTGACGAAGAACACCAGTTGCTCTACCAGTGTGTCTTTTCGACCCATCGTATCCAGGTCTTTTCCGTGGCAGGCGAGACCCGTGGCGAGCTAGTGGCTACCTACGAGTTCCAACAGCCCAAGATTACTTGCTGCTGCGTCATTGAGGGCGGCGACTTGGTCGTGTCGACCGGCAACTTGGACGTCGAGGGCGGAAAGGCCGGAGACAACATTGGAGGATCGCTATTCCGTGTGCGTCGCTCGGTTGGCAGCAAGCCCAAGTCGTCAAAGACATTTTTAGCACTTTAAAAACCATTGCAATAGAACAATAGTGGGGAGGCTGATGTGCCGCGTTTGACGAAGGCTAGCTGGCGAGGCTGGAGTGACCGTTTCAGCCGCGCGCTCGTGCTTGAAACAGCCGTGCACAGTCACACGGCCTAAAAAAATGGGAACCATCGCACTATCCCAAGTTTAAAAAGTCACATCCCAGTGTAGAACTGCATGTAGATACCTAAAAACAGTAATTTATTGGTTTGAATTGGGAAAGATTGTGGAGAGTGGCAGCGGCCCCGGCGCGGCTGTTGCGGGGACAGGGGGTGCTAGGTACGTGGTGCAAGTTTTGCAAAACACTGTCCAACTGTCCTGTAGATTAAGGCAATTGCAGCACAGTCTCAATTGCCCTCTATACTTATTTGCTGCACCGAACTCTTTCTCACTTTCCAGAAGCTGCAGCGCGCGTCTGCGAAGACCACCTACGTAGGTAATGATACCTAAACATCACGTGATTTCATTTTCTGCAGGTCCGCGTGTAATGATTGCACAGGCGACAGAAACGACAACGACAAGCAGATACGAGTTGCCGCAAAAGATTGTTGCCTGTGCTGTCAACCACGAATACGTCCTAACCAGCTGCCACAGTGACTTGCAACTGTCAGTGGAGGGGAAACGCACACCATACAACACGCCTCCAGACTAAAAGTACATACACCCACACACCACATACGATTTTACACTTTCTCGGTGTCTGCGTCGCACGGCCGGCTGCATCGCGCCAGACGCAGTCGCGCCTCATGCGGCGCGCGCCCCACGGAGTCCAGGCGTATAAAAGTCACAGGTGGGCCCGCTCCGTGCGGTTCCCTCGAGCTGCCAAGCGTGGGTGTGGGCACGGAGGTCCCTCTCCGCCTGACACTGTCGCTTGGGCCTCTTTTGGGCTGGCGGCTGGGTCGCAGATCGCGGAGAACGATTGCCACCGGCACAGGCGTACACGACTCTAGTCCTGGCGCTGGCGCCCAGCGTGCGCACTCTCGATCCAACCCTCCACACTAAACGCCTCGTATGAGACGGCGTGTGCACAGCGCCCGGAATTGAGGGATACCGCCTGCACAGGGGCGAACCCGCCGCCTCACTAAGCATGACTCAAGCACCGATCTGTGGGTTACTAAGCGCCTGGCGCAGTGTCTGTTGGGCACACCACGACTCACACCTCGATAAGCCCTCGCGACAGGTACCGCCTCCAGCCGCGGTCCTAGCTGCCTGGCCTCGACGCCCTGCGAATGCGGTGGAAACTCGTCGGCGAAAGGGGAGCGTGGCGTACCGGGGCAGGCCGCCTGCCCCCAAACGAATGTGCCCTCGTACAGGTCGCCGGGCTGGCGGCGGGAGCCACAGGCTTGGCGCTACCGGTAGGCTGCAGACACAGCACCTTGTCTCCGGCCAATTGCCGACCAGCTGGGCGGTCGCAGGATCCCAGCCCAACAGCGGCGGGCGTGTATGTCCCGTTACTCAGCATTAGTGATGTGCCAAGATGCACCCGCTTGAGCCAGCTGCATGTCCACGGTTCGTTCACGATCGCTGCCGCATTGTGGCGCTTGCGCCTGAAACACGCCCTCGAAACGCGCCTTAGGGCAGGGAATAGCCGACCGCCCAACCCTCCTTTCCCGCCAGAAGCCCCTACCACACCTAAAAATTAATAAGGTTCTGACTAAAATCCGGTCACTGTGCACGGCCAATCAGCTAATATACACCTTTCTTTTCATTGTCTCGTAGGGCACGGGCAACGCACGCCGTCTGCGCACTGCGATCAGTAATGCGGTTACTAAACAGCCCTATGTGGCGGCCCTGGGGGGACGCGCCGGCGCCCTCTAACACCGTGGGAGAGGCGGGCGAACACTGTGGAGCGCTGTGGATGCTCGCATCCACAGCACCAGCCCTCCTGCTCAATTGAGCGCGCTCAGGCGCGCTCAGGCGCCCTCGCAGCTGCCTCTCTGTGCGCCCTCGCCCGCCCGCCCTGGCGCTTGCCCTTGCTTCCGCCCCCTAACCACCAAATTTTTCATTCACCGCGCCCTCGTCTCTGTCTTACCGGTCACAAACACGCACACTGCGGGCCCCAGAAAAAGTCAATAGGGCTGCCAAAAGGGGGTACAGCCCAGCAAAGCGCCCCCGGGTAATAACCCTAACCCTGGCCTCCCTCGGTGAAAAATAATAATATATAAAGGATCGAAATAGTTGAGGTTCCAACGCCCTTTCGAGCATTCAATTCAATTATACTCTTTCTCCCCTTTCAAGACTCCAGGAACACCAAGAAGTTAATCACTCCCGAGTTTCACCAAACACAAACAACTGAACACAGCAATGCCAAAGGTCGCCATCATCATCTACACCCTATACGGACACACCGCTATCTTGGCCGAGGCTGAGAAGAGAGGTGTCGAGGCCGCTGGTGGTCAAGCTGACATCTACCAAGTTCCAGAAACTTTGTCCCCAGAAGTCGTTAAGGCTCTAGGTGGTCAACCAAAGCCAGACTACCCAATTGCCACCAGAGAAACTTTGGAACAATACGACGCCTTCTTGTTTGGTATCCCAACCAGATTTGGTAACTTCCCAGCCCAATGGAAGGCTTTCTGGGATGCTACCGGTGGCTTGTGGGCCAAGGGTGCTCTACACGGTAAGGTCGCTGGTGTTTTCGTCTCCACCGGTACCGGTGGTGGTAACGAAGCCACTGCTATCAACTCTTTGTCCGTCTTGGCTCACCATGGTATCATCTTCGTTCCATTGGGTTACAAGAACGCCTTCGCAGAGTTGACCAACTTGAGCGAGGCTCACGGTGGTTCCCCATGGGGTGCCGGTACCTTGGCTGGTTCCGACGGTTCCAGATCTCCATCCGAGTTGGAATTGAAGATCCACGAAATCCAAGGTAAGACCTTCTTCGAGGCCGTCCACAAGTTCTAAGCTTGCGGTTTATGCTACGATATCTAAAAGAATAGTTTTATATAGATTTTGAATGCACGGTTTTTCAAAATAATACAGAGCCTCAGCGCTGCCTGTTGGCATTGGCTTGGGCCGTTTTCTTTAGGCGCCGTCGCCGTAGCGGCTCGTCAGTAATGTAAATAGTGGATAAACGGAATAGGTAGCGTCTACTATACATTGTAAACACGGACTCTAAAAACAGCTATGTACAGGATACGAGGTTCAATGGGCAGACGCGATTCTTGGTGATTGAGCGCGCTATGAGCGCCAGCGGCAGGCCCGGCTACTTGCCCAGCTCGTTGACGGGCCTCGTCGCCGACTCGCGGGCTCGCATGCGGGTCTCTGCGCAGTCGCGTAGACCCTCCAACAGAGAAATACAGTTCTCGTTGATTGTCCGAGTCTCCATGTTAGCACGGATGCACTGCTCGTACTTCTGCATCGCTGTGCTGCAGTGCTTCATCACGTCCTGCACCGTGCTGGCGTTGGCTCGGATGCACTCCGACAGGTCCTGCTGCCGGTACGCGCACTGTGAGGGGTCGTCGTGGTTCAGCCGAATGCACTCGTGGTAGGCCATGAACTGCTTTGGGCAGCTCTTGGCCACGTCCTCCATGATCAGTTGGTCCAAAAAGGTCGATGCCATTGTCGGTGTCTCGTTGGTGTCTCGTTGGTGTCTGTGTTGCGCGCGGCCCGGTGCTGCGCAAGTCTGCTATTTCAAGCGGGCACTGCGACTTTATCACCTCCATTGCGGCCCGCCGGCGTGACGAGCCACGCCAACGCAAAACCCGATGCACAGCGCGTACCAGGCCTTCCAGCTGAACCAGCTGTCCGGCAGCGAGCTGTACTCACACGTCAGAAGGACCCAATTTGAGAAGCTTGTCGAGCAGGCCTCGCAGGGCGTCCACCGCACCTACCGCGCTCGCAACACGAAGACCATCACCACGGGCACCGGCGCACTGGATGTGGACGCCTCGACAGGTCAGTTTTTGCTGCAGGGCGGCGACGACGGAACCGTGGCGCTCTGGGCACTGGACGAGAGGCTGAAGGACGGCGACTTGGTCGCCAAGAAGATCAACCAGAGCACCCGACAATCTGGCACCAGCACCAGCGCCAGCGCCAGCAGCAACAAGAGGGCCGCCACAGCAAGGTGGGGCCCAGAGCAGCCTCTGAAGCTTGTTCACAGCTTCCAGACAAAGCGAAACAAGTACAAGATGTACCGGCAGTCCAACGTTGCGGTGACAGACCCAGATGCCGCGCGGGACGATGAGCAGCTTGATGGACAGGACCCGGGAGCACATCAGTTCGGTATCACCACCCTAAAGTGGTACCCAATTGACAACGGCATGTTTGTGACAGGCTCCAACGACCAGACAGTCAAGCTGTGGGACACAAACGAGTTCTCTGTTGTCCAGGATTCGCCGCTGGATTACCGTGTAAACCAGATCGATATAAACGGTGACAGCACCGTAGTAATCGCCGCCGAAGACTACTTCCCACGTTTGATGGACCTGCGGAATGCCGGTGGTAAGAGCATCACGATATTGGGTAAGGGCTCGTCGATGGACCAGGAGGTCCTCTGTTGCAAGTTCAATCCCAAGCAGGACCACATCGTCGCTACGGGCGACAACAAGGGTAGAGTTCGCGTCTGGGACATCAGGATAACGAACAAATACCTATATAACCTCACGCAATCGAGCGAATTCCCACAGGCACACCTGAAGTACTGCTGTGATCTGGCGTGGGACGAGACGTCCGACAGGCTGTGCACGACAAGCGGCGACGGTAAGGTGCTGGTGTGGTCTCCCTTCGCTGAAGGGACGACACCGCAAAGACTAGGGTCCGTTGATCTACTCCGGATACGCAAGAAAAAGAGGGCTTCGCAAAGACTATTGTGGTTCGACAGATTCGTACTGTGCAACACAGATTACCATGAAGTTCAGATATTCGATGCACCTCTGGGAAAACTGCTCAACAAGATCGAAACACAAGTGGGGGCCAAGAATGCTGTTCTCTTCAACGGCATGGCATTACAAAAGAGCCTCTCTAATGGTATTGGCCTGCGTTTATATCTGGGCACTACCACAGGGTCGTCAGCGCTTTCCGGGTCAATATTTGAATACATGGCATAACGAGTACCCTATTGAAACAACTAACAATTGAATACGGCTGTAGGGTGGGCTCATGCAGTGGTGTTAATGGCTTCTTCTGTTGCTGCGGCGCTTAGTACTGATTTAAAGCAGCCTATTGCTATGAGATCCAAATGGGTGGTAATGAGCTGTTCTTGATGTATTTTTTTCAAAAAGCGCATGTGATATCGATTGCAATTTCTTTTGCCACATCAACGGCTCTATTATATATAACTCTGCATAAAGTGCTTGGAACTCCAAAGAAGTTTGCCATCGTGGTTCCAACGGTTGGCCCAGATGATCTGAGAAGAACAACTTTATTTATCGGCACCATATTTGTGTATGCTGTGTTCAAGCGATGGAGATAGAAGGTGGTTTCATACGCCGGAATAAGAGAAGAAGAGCCACTAAGAATGTTACATACAATCTTTCCAGCGATGAGGAGACTAAGGCGATAGTTATATCAGACGAAGACTTTGTGCTGGATGAACCGGTTGTCAAAGAAGAAGAGGAAGATGAAACTACTCCGCCAACCTCAGTCACCCAGGAAATGAAACCGTTGGTCCTAGAAGATAGCAATAAAGGCAACGCAGACGCCGAGCAGGAAGATCAAGATGACGACGAACCGCTAAGTAAGAAACCTAAAAGGCCGACCCGTAAGAAGAACCCTACGAAGAAGAGTACAAAGAAAGGAACTACAAAGACTCCCAAACCACCGAAGATGACCCCCTATGAAAGAAACACAGCTAGACTATTTGAAAACCATCCGGAACTGAAGTCGGTATTTCCAGATTTGGCTAATGCTCCCAAATTCGAGGCGATCCGGGCCGAACAGCCTCCTGGGATGTCTATCAAGCTACTGCCATTTCAGCTTGAAGGTTTGAACTGGTTGCTAAAGCAGGAAGACAGTAACTACAACGGGGGCGTTTTGGCCGACGAAATGGGTATGGGTAAGACAATTCAGACAATTGCGCTGTTGATGCATGATTTAAAAAAACGGCCGACGCTAGTCATTGCACCCACTGTGGCCATAATGCAATGGAAAAACGAAATAGACCAGCATACAAACGGTGCCTTAAAAACATATCTCTACCATGGAAATGCAAGGACCAACAAAATGCACGAATTAAACGATATTGACGTCATTTTAACATCGTATTCTGTCGTAGAATCTGTGTATAGAAAACAAACTTATGGATTCCGCAGAAAAAATGGAATGGTGAAGGAAAAATCAATTTTGCATACGATTGAGTTCTATAGGGTGATATTGGATGAAGCACACAGTATCAAAGATAGGCAGAGCAATACAGCAAGGGCGGTAAATCACTTAAAAACCAAGAAGAGATGGTGTCTAACAGGTACACCATTACAGAACAGGATTGGCGAAATGTACTCGCTTATTAGATTCCTTAATATTCAGCCCTTCACAAAATATTTCTGCACCAAATGCGATTGTAATTCAACCGAATGGAAATTTTCAGATAATATGCACTGCGATCATTGTAATCATGTTCTAATGCAGCACACTAACTTCTTCAACCATTTCATGCTGAAAAACATTCAAAAGTTTGGTGTGGAGGGTCCTGGAAAAGAGTCTTTCAATAATATTCAACTACTGCTCAAGAACATTATGCTTAGAAGGACGAAAGTTGAAAGGGCAGATGATCTTGGCCTACCACCAAGGATTGTGACAGTAAGAAAAGACTATTTTAATGAGGAAGAAAAAGATTTGTACAAGAGTTTGTACAGTGATGTCAGTAGAAAGTATAATTCCTACGTCGAGGAAGGTGTTGTTTTGAACAACTACGCCAATATTTTCACATTATTAACGAGAATGAGACAGTTGGCTGACCACCCTGATTTGGTGCTGAAAAAGCTTACAAACGGCGAATCTTCCATGGCAGGCGTCATTGTTTGTCAGCTTTGTAACGATGAAGCGGAAGAACCAATAGAATCAAAATGCCATCACAAGTTTTGCAGGCTGTGCATAAAAGAATACGTCGAATCATTCATGGAAGCTAACCCGGGGAAATTGGCCTGTCCTGTGTGCCATATTGGTCTCAGCATCGATCTTGCACAACCCTCTTTGGAGGTTGATATGGAATCATTCAAAAAACAAAGTATTATTAGTAGGGTTAACATGAAAGGTAATTGGAAGTCTTCGACAAAGATCGAAGCACTGGTAGAGGAGCTTTACAAGTTGAGAAGTGACAAGAGGACAATTAAGTCAATCGTCTTTTCACAATTTACAAGCATGCTAGACCTTGTCGAATGGCGGTTGAATAGAGCAGGTTTCCAGACCGTCAAATTGCAAGGTAGCATGTCGCCAGCACAGAGAGACGAGACTATCAAATACTTTATGCAAAATATGCATTGTGAGGTGTTTCTTGTCAGTTTAAAGGCCGGTGGTGTTGCTCTAAATTTGTGTGAAGCATCTCAGGTATTTATTTTGGATCCATGGTGGAATCCTAGTGTTGAATGGCAAAGTGGTGATAGAGTGCATAGAATAGGGCAATACCGGCCTGTCAAAATCACCAGGTTTTGTATCGAAGACAGTATAGAATCAAGAATCATTGAGCTGCAGGAGAAGAAGGCCAATATGATAAATGCAACGATAAATAAGGACGAAGGTGCAATCAACAGGCTAACACCGGCTGATCTTCAATTTTTGTTTAACAGTTAGAGGAAAATTATTAGGATCAAGGGCATGTGTCATAAGTTCTTATACAGAGATCCTGGTCACATTCGGTTTGTTATAAAGGCATGATGTTGGAGTTACAAGAGGTAAAATAGGGAAAAAAATTTAAGTGACAAGATACAAAACTTTTTAATCTATTACCGACATAAGTTGTGCATTTAAGAATTTTTATCAGCTCAGATTTAGTTGATCATGTTCACGCTATAGTGTTACAAGAAAAGATGCTATCGTAAATATTTCTTCTGATAGAAAGACCCAGCAAGCCTAAATAATGTCTCTGCGTCAGCAAAAGTATAAATTAATCAAACTTTGTGTTTTGGTTATTGAACTAAATAGTTAATATATATATCCTACCTGTACTAATTATTTGCATGCATCAGCTTCTACAATAATATCTGATAAAAAAACGTGATGTTGGAATTGTACCTTAATATAATTTATTGTCATTTAGCTAAACTAAGCTTACATGGTAGTCTACAGTTCAAGTCCAGCAAGCCGAATAGATTAGAAGTCCACGATCGACAGCTTTTAAATATCACTTCATATCATAGACAGTGATTAGAGTTTGTATTATCTCCTTTGAACTAAAGCCATATAGTAGTTGATTACCCCCGCCAGCATTGAGAGTTGGACTTTTTGAGTTAAGTAAAAGAGTTCGTACCAGCCTTGACTGAAGCATTACTTATTCAAATGTAATCAATAAATCCCAAAAGTCCAGATAATTGAAAAATTTTTACTCTTCTTCAATCTGCCACTTGTGAGCTATGCTCATAGAATGAGAATGTCGGACTTCAAGTATCTCTGTCACATGTAACACTCATATATACCAACAATCTATGTTATAAATGGGTAAAAAATGTCATTATATTTCAATATTCATTCCTTGATTCACCTTTACCTTCAATTTATACCCAAACTTTATGGAGCAGTTGTCTTCGCGTTTCCTAGCTGCTCAGCCCTAATACTTTCGACGTACCGCACTGCCGATATGTAGACTATATTTATCCCTACTGATAAGACAACCCCACAAAGAGATGCTATCTCAGCTCGGAACAAAAACAATGAATGAACATTGTTGTACCACCATACAACAGTCAATACTGCAATCCAAACCGTTACTCCTTCGACCATTCGTTTTGTGCCCTTCAATATTCCCAGTATGGCTGTAAGTCTGGTGTCTTGATCGCATTTCTGCAGCATGAAAAACATCACAGCCATCACAAACAAAACGAAAACTGTAGCTATTCCGAAATAAAAGGAGGAAGTTGATTTCTTCTTTCTAAAAGATTCGATATGCATGTTTGGGTCAGGATTAAAAAGCATCTTCAATGTTCTCTTGATGTTATTTGACCTGTCGTTAGCGTTATCCTTCTTTACATTATGCTCAAAAACTCGCAACAAGCCTTCTTCTTTGACACCCATATCAATAGCCAAATTTGTACAGGTATTGTTATCATCTATTTGGCAGTCATCCATAGTTTTTTTTTTCCTTAACTGATGAGTGCTATTCCCTGCTTCTGAATCATTGTTGTATTCCTTCGAAAAACGTTGACAGTGTAAGACCTATTCTATACAATCAGGTTAAAATGTTGACAAGAAAATGAGTGTGCACTCACTCTTTGGTAGGCAATGATAATAAAAAGGTTATCCAAATATGCTACACCTTCTGAATGTGATTTCAATAATAAGGAGTTGCCATTCTAGCTTTAAATGAGGGAATCAGTTGATTATGGAAGGAGAGGAAGGGGCGTTTCACAGTGTAAGATCTGGGTGTAACGATACACAACGGAGTTGGACATTATGTTGTGCCTAAATACCAAAATATATATGTTTATATGTGATGTACGGGTGCATAAACCCCGTTTCAACAAATTATTAGTGCCCACGTTACGAGTGAGAAAGTGTTCAAACAACTTTTCATATACAACATATAGATGTTCACATAACTTTATATCGCTCATCCTAATTTTGCAAAAATAAACATACATTCTTTGAAGATTATGAATCAGGAATACTATAGATATTTGCTAACTTAATACAAAATAAGTTCGGCTTCTGGTAAGGTTCAAAGCACTAGTAATGAAATGTGCGTGTGAGTTGAGACAGCTTCGGCGCCACGGTCTTTCCAATTTCATTAAACTCGTATGAAAGACGACCGCTTGCTTAAAATTGTCCCTTTTAGTGCTGAATATGACATTTTGATGATCTTAAAATGTATGCTCAGTTTCGGTATTTATTAGCTAGTGGGCAGGCCGGAGTTTTCGGTAAACACTTGATTAGACTTTAATCGTTTATAGTTAGTAATCCAGGAATATCCAAATGGCCCTCTAAGTCTTCGCTAATTTTTTATTTTTTGACACCAGAACTGAAGATAGTTCTTTTAGCACCAGTCTCAAATCTGGCTTTTTGATCGATTTTTGAACTTAGTCTGTTCATGCCGTGGAATTCTAACCGTTATCTAAGAATTTTGTCAGCAATGCATATATTGTTTGTTCTTGGTTTGAAAATACTACCTAGGTTCTCGTGTTGTACATGCTGCAGTTATATTGTTACTGCTATCGTTATTTTACCTGCTGCACCTGCATAAGTGATTACTTTTAATTGTATCTGAATTTTCACTTGATTCTACTTAAACCATTTTTGTACCATCCACAAATAGTATTCCCCAGAATATAGCCTATGACTAATACCCACAGGATTTAAGACACACATGTCCAATCTGTTTGAGTATGGATAGATTTAGGGAACAATACTCTCCATTTTTGCCTTGATCCCTCCTAAACCCATTACTCTTGTCTACTTGAAATGCTTCTTTACCGGAAATTAAGATCCTAGCTTAGCATTAAGCCGAGAAGTATACTTTCAACTATCATGAACACATAAATTATACGTCTCATCTGCTACTGTGTGAATATGAGATATTATTCAAAAAAAATACTCTAGAAAGGTAGACAAATATATTAATTAATACAGTTGTTAACCACAAATTCAAAAAGATAAATAACTTCTGAAATAATTATATTCAATCAATTCTACAAACCAATCAGAATTTCCTAGATTGGAACAACAGCAAAAGATCATTATAATAAAACAGCTCTACTAAAGCTCACCTTTAAAGTTTAGACCAATACTTACGCAGTTAGAACATGGAATTTTCATTGTCAACGGCCATTTTAGAGTTGTTTCGCAAGTAACAAGGCACAACACCGAATGGAAGATGATATTAGGAGCTCTAAGAAAATATTATAACGCCGAGTATACCTAAAAAACCAAGGCAACTTTAATTGGGATTGTATTTAAAAGTAATATATATTTCTAGTTTCAGAATATGTTAAATTAAGGATAACATATGAGGTGTACGGATGTCATAGGAATTCATCGTTTGAGAATGCCAAGATATACTCGCATACCGAATAACAATCGAGTTGTACGAAAAATAAAATAGTCATTATATACGTTTATGAAATCTGTGGTAGGCCTCGGTGCTTCCAATGAAGGGACAATGAAGTTATGTGCCACAACAAAACTAAAACTCTTCCTTTTACAGAAAATATAGGACCTTACCATTAGATGCCCCTTTGTCTTTCTATATAACAACTATTCTTTGAACAGGCGTTTTTGAGTATGTTTATATGAGATTACATCATATGCGTAGATGTTTCCATTTACCGAACATACATGCTATGTCGAAAGTATTGTAATTGTCATTTATTACAAGTATATCAAATTAGGAAAATTTCAACTGTCTCCGAATCACGAAGGCACAAAAATTTCGTTTGTCTTCAAAGAAGAAAAAGCAAAAAAATCCCCAGACAATTTACTAATTGTGCGAATCACTCTAAGAGAACATATCAATTATGAGATAAATATTATTCAAATTTTGACAACATTCTCTTCTGTTGTAAGTAAAACCTAAATTAACGATACTAACAGTCAATATCTGAAAAGCAGGATCACCAGTAATGTCCTTGGAGGACACAAGCTTAAGTAACAGCTGAGACACACTGATAGGTGGTGTCAGAATTCAGAGTGATCATGAAGGATAGAGCCTCACGCTATCAAGGAGTCCGGAGGATATTGGAAGATCCATCGGAAGTCGAAAAGTTAACATATAAAAATGAGACTAAACTTGTATAGAACGTAGTCAGAGTTAGTATGGTTTAGGGAAAAGAGAAAAAAGACATAATAAATAAGTATTCGTGATTCTTTCTCTTGTTACCCAACTGGGATACAACATCTTCAAACCACTTTATTCTTCGGTAAAATACAAATTACCGAAAGTAATATTAAATTTTTGAACAAGAATGTAACAAAGTGTTAAACTCCGACGATCAAAAAAAGGATTTTTTATAATGTTTAAAGCCATAACAATCAAAAATTCTGTCCAGTCATAATTTATCTTCAGCAAAATTGCATTCTCAGTTGTTTGCAATGTCTTTTTCTTTTTATGTACAACGATTAGGGAAATTTTATCCAACTTGACAGAAGAAATTTTTAAAAAATTGACCATTAGATAAACCTTGCACATAAATTATAGTAACCTTCCTTGTATGATTAGTTTTGAACTGGAACCTAACCGATTGGTAAATAATCTCGCTACATAATGCCAAACTTTCGGATAAAACCTTATCGTAAAGTATCTGTAAGTTCAATAAAATGATTAATTAACGATGAAACTGGAAATTGCTAACGATGGGGAGAACTTGTAAATACACACAACTCAACCTATACAAAGAGAGAAGTTTCCATTCAAAAATTTCAATTAATCATTATGTAACCATTAGAGCTCCATCAGAATTTCCAATTTAAACTAGGATCCATCACTTTATTATATTGGAATAAAATCAGAAATAAAGACCTTTACATCCATATTAACTGTCAGGTGTGTTACCATATTAAGACAAACTCTATAAGGATATTTTAGATCTTTGAAAAGACAACTTTTTGACAATTGAAAGTGCGTTTGCATCCTCTTGGAACTTTTAAGTCCAAAACTCTATCCACTGTTTACAACATGATTTTTTCGCAACACAGTCTCAGGTGTTTTCTTCAACACGATTTTATGCATATTAGTAAACTTTGTAGTCGCAGACCCTCCTAAGGATTGTGTACTAGGAACAAATGTAGGACAAGGAATTGTCCTGTCGGTCAATAACTTTGCTCAAAATGTTTCCCAAGCATCCTGTACAGCAGCTATTGCAGCCGCACTTACTTCAATGCTAGGTGGTATTGCTGCTGCTGCAACATGTCTAGTAGATGTGGCCTTTGTAGTAGTGTCAAGTGCTATTAACTCTGTTGTAAATGGAAATGGATCTGGGTCAATAACTGAAAGGAGTACATTACCATTTTTTCATGACCATATAGAATCGATTAATCGGGGCTTCATGAGTTCCTACGTCGGTACGGCAACAAATGAGACTGTTATTTTACGAGAAATATCTGAAATGTTCGGTGGCCATAATTTAACTGCAACGGGGGTTAATAGAGTCTTTTTCCCTCAATCAAAATCTTTAAGGAAACGAGAATTAGTTGGTAACTTAACTCATGTGCCATATTTTGAAACTTTGCATTTCCGCTCTAAATATGGGAATCATGTGGCAGCATCGGGTGGCTCGGCCATAGATACAGCGAAGTTAATCATTGAAAGTTCCGGTTTGCAGAAGCAGTTTTATCCTATATCATGGGTAAGCTATACTTTTGATAATTCAAACCAAGACCTGGCCAATTTGTATTCTCATTATGAAGTCTTGGATGTTAATGACGCGTTAACGGATTCAACAACTGAACAGATGATGGAAGCCTATGCCAATGCAGGAAAAGTCTGCATGAGCGCATATGCAACTGGTGATTCAAGCGTTGAGGATTGGGGTCAGGTGTTCCAATCATGCGCTGTACATGGTGAAATGTACTACAATAATTATGGGGGAATAGACAACTTTTGCAATTCATACGACGATGATTCTGGCGCTGATAGTAATTGGCCGCTTAACCAGTGAATATCGACGTTTCCTGTAAGAACTTTTTATAAACTACGAAATAATACTTTTAGCGAAATTTACATCAATCGCGGTTATTTTTTTTTAGATAATATCTTATACCGTAATACTCTATATATGGCTGAGAAGATTTTGATAGTTAGACTGGTTTTCTACTGCGGAATATATCAAGAAAGAAAGGGAGCACATAATGAAGAATGTAAAAAGAACAACTTCAACACAATTCTTTTGGAGGAAATCAAATCTTAAAAGCTACCTTTTGAGCACAAGTGAATGAGATCTGTAGATATTTGCCTGGCCCTTTTGGGATTTGATTTAGTTAATTGATTTAAAGTATGAGATTAAGGGTGATCGTATTTAACATTTTAAGGCTTGTCTACTTGAGATATGACGAGTGGTTCTTAGGCAATTAAATGTCGTCCTTATAAAACTTTACGGGTCGTGTGAGGTATCGTATAATTAGGAAAATCATGCGTAGTAACACGTGCCGGTAGTTTGTAGATATTTGGCCGGTCCTCGTTATTGGGACAATATTTAATGATAATAAGTGTAAGACAAGTTATGTCCTCTTGACTATAATAAAAGCTTGATTGTGTTATGTGAAGATGAAAGTGTTAGAGGTGTAAAAGTCTTCGCTTTTTTACCCCCCTAGACGCGTCGTGTCGCGTAATCTACATATATCACGGGATCATACCGGATACGGGCATCACGTGTAGATGTTAGGGTAAATATTTACGAGGTAAACAAATTACTGTACGTATTCACCCCAAATAATTCAAGTGCATACGAAACGTAGATAATTGGCTGGGTTCTTTATCTGGCTCATACTTGATCTATATTACTATGAACCAAACTAATGTAATGAATGTTAATATTGAATGAACCATTCTTCGTTAGAAGTGACCAATCATGTTGAGCATAGTTCCAAAGGGCCTGCTTCTTATGTAGCCAAGAAAAAAAACAGCCAGCTTTATGAGGTATGCTCCTCATAAGATCCTAATCTTAATATATAGTATGGTATAGCCTCTAATCCAATGTAGTGAGAAATTAGGGCAATAATCTATACAAATTATTATATGCAACATAGATAACCTTCATAGGAATTTCGGCAATTACCAATTTCAGGTTTCTGAAAAAATAATACATAGAAAAGTACTAAGGAAGAAACCTACATTCTTTTGCATAAAGCTGGCAATGCCATTATGATCCCGATGTTTAAATTTAAAAATACAGAACTGTGTCGTTACCCAATACCAAACAAAACGAAGAATTTCGGAATATATATTCTCCTTGTGTTAGATATTTGCTCAACTGTCAAAATGCTTATGGTTCTCGAAGTATAAGATAGTTGGGAGTTTTGCCAAGCTTTCTCTAGGTAAATTGTTACTTTTTGATCCTTCAAATGCAGTGCACAGAGACTAAAATTAATGTCTTGGCGCAAACGGCGTCATCCCGTATGTCTGTAATCCAATTCAAGTCATCAGTTCCATTACAGCTTTAGATGAAGGGGAAGTTCTTGAAAAGTTGAAGTCTTCTTGGAAAAGGGAGACTCTGTCGGATAGTTTCGGCAACTTAACCCTTGGTAGCGTCCAAAATAACTTCTCTTGAGAGTTCCTTCTGTGGTGGAAGCAGCAAAGATTTAATAACTGTGCATGACAGGAGTGCTGTACTGTGATCATTTTTTCAACAATCAGGAATGCTGTTTCAGGTTGTAACGCACTTCTTGAAGTTTTTTATCTTCTTAATGGTGAATATATAAAGTAGGCAAACTTGCAAGGGGGAATTAGCAAAATTGAACACCAAAGTACAAAACACTTATTTTACAGTGCTTATAATGATGAGAGTCTGAAAATATGTTGTTGATGGGGGGTTCAATTACTAATTAACCCATTATATCATCTTTACGTAGAGCTTCTATTCCAGCTCTGTTCTTAGCCTCTTCCAACGTCAGTATATGTGAAGATACCTTTTCAAACGCCCAAATTCCAGGAAACCCTCAGAAAGAAGAATGGTATTGGTTGAAAAATGTCATCACAGCAGCCAAAATTATGGCTGCTGGATACCAGCCTGTCTCGGACATTGTGACTTTTGCGTCTGCTCTGATACCAATTGAGATGTGCACTTAAATCACTGGACTCATTTTGAAAGCATTTGTTGTGACGCTGCTGGTTAGAACCCTTGTCTGACTTTTAGGTTTGATATAAGCTTGGGGCGCAAATAATATATAGGTTTAACATTGTTACCAGTTCTAACGTTAGCCATGCAGCTTCGACAACTAGTATAGCGCAATAGTCTTCATTTCTACAATAAGTCAATCATTATGGGAAATCTATTGTATTTTATAATATTTAATTAGCCTTTCTAAGCATGGCAGAAGATCCAGAATCGTTGTAGTGGCAGTTTGTTCTTCATTCGGTAGTTATATGGCATTACTAGTGTAGTCAGGCCATATGCATTTAATGCAATATTGAACAATCGAAAAACAGCCTTGAAGATACACTCTTCTGTTGTCTCATAAGCACACTTCTGATGTGTTTTAGACATGTATCAAATGAGTTTCTTTCAATTCATAAGACTTTTTATATTCTAAATGTTGAAAACTAGTTATATGCATTATTAGACGTTTGCTGAGCTGGCACGAGCGCCGGCACCTGAAGAGGCCAGTGCAATCTGTTCCTCTGTGCAAAAAATTTCTGGGACAATCACAGTACCCTTGTGCTGTGGAGCAGGTAAAAAGCCCACTTTCATCAGGTAAGCTATATAGATACCGATCTGTTCAGGAGTACCACCCTTCCCGGACGAGACGTCTTCCTCCGTCCAGGATGCATCCTGTTTCAATGACGCCACGGTGTGCTTGTCATCCAGTTCTGGAGCTTTAGTGGCTTCTGGAAGGTTTTCCAGAACCATATGAAGCAAAGGATACAGTGCATTATCCTCACCGCGATCGATGACAGCCTGCTCGAGGGTGATCCGCCATTTCGTGTATTCCTCGACCTCCACGTCGTAGCCATAATTCTGCAGCTGAGACAGGTAGTCTACCAAAGTTATACGTGGATGCGCCGTGACCTGGGCAACTGTGAGGGCATCCGACACGGGTGGGAAAAACGACGTAGCCACCACGACCCTCGCAACATGATCCACTGGGACCATGTTCACCGTATTTCTTATGTCTGGAATTTTTCCCAGCTGAACCGAACCTTTCAAGAATCTCAACAAGAAATCGTCTGTGTTCGATGCACCGTTCCAGGATGCACCCGTTACGTACCCTGGCCTAACAATGGCGCCACGTAGACCGCGCTCGCCGGCACGTCTAATGAGATACTCGGCTGCCCATTTGGACTGACCGTAGCCTCCACCCAACCCCTGAGCGGAGCCCTGCAGATCGTCCTCCTCAAGAATACCTGTCTTACCCTCTGCAACCAACTTGTCAGAGAGCGAGAAGTAGTGCTCTGTGTCGAGTGTTGAGGTCGATGATACAAAGTTGAAAACCTTTGGCTTGCCTTTTGCAGCGAGATTCATTACGTTGATCGTCGAAACAACATTTGCCTCCCTCAACTTGGCATAAGGATACACCCAGTGTACCAGAGCACCGTTGTGGATGATGATATCGATTTCGTTCGTCAAGTGGCGCCATTGATCATCCTGCAGGCCAAACTGGTCGTCCGCCAGATTTCCAAGTATGACCTCAATTCTGCTGCTAAACTCATTTTTCCAAGTACCATATGTCAACCCTGCCTTTTTGATTCTCTCTAGACCAGAAACTGCGTCTTTGGCACGCACATGGGCAAAGACCTTGATATCATAAGGCGATCTAGAGCGGTTCAAAAGATCTGATAGAATATAAGACCCAAGAAATCCAGTAACACCAGTCACAAATACATTGACTTCAGTTTTATTTTCACCAGACATTGTAAATGCCTCTCTTGAGGGATAATTCGCCGCTAGGCGTCCAACTAATTTCTTTGCGTCTTCTGCATATTCTGATTTCGAAGTTTGAACAGGAGATTGCTCTTTTTTCCCCTCTGAAGTCCTGAGCCTTTCGATTTCACCAGCAAATTGCTTTATGGTAGGGTACTTGAAGATCGTGCCTAGAGGTAGAGCAATGTTCAGTTTCTTTTTCACCGCGAAAATCATCTTCGTTGCTAGGATTGAGTGACCTCCCAGGTCAAAGAACGAATCTTCTGGAGAAACCGAAGCTGGCTTTGTGGGTAACACAGATAACCAAAGATCGCGCACTTCGCGTTCGGCGGCAGTAAATTCAGAGTCGTCAATGTCTGCAACTGTGTTTTGTGCAACCAATGTTAATTGCTTCTCCGTGGGGAACTGTAGCTTTGGTTTGTCTACTTTACCATTTGGATTGAGCGGAAGCTTCTCCAGAACTACAATTAAACTTGGAATAGCATAGTTGGCAAGCCTCTTTTTCAAAAACAGCTTGATGTCTTTTGTGAGCAGACCGAACTTCAACAATCCATTTACCACAGGATCTTGAGCAACAGATGCGGGAACATCAGACTCGAATTTTGAGAGTTCTTCAGGCTTATCAAATCTTGGTACCATAAAAGTGATCAGAGTCTTTTCATTATCGCTGTTGTTACGAACTAGGGTAATGTTTTCTCTTACTAATGGATGTTGAGAGATATGAGTATCGATTTCTCCCAATTCGATTCTAAATCCACGGATTTTAACCTGGTCGTCAGCACGTCCACAACATTCACAGTTTCCATCTGGTAAGTAGCGGCCCAGATCTCCTGTTCTGTATAACCTGTCCCTAGGTCCAAACCAAAATTGGCGCCATGGAGCACCATCATCTTCGTCAAGGTAGTTCCAATGGTCCTTCTCAACAAACCAATTTTCAACAAACTTCTCCTTATTGAGATCTGGTAATCCACGGTAGCCCTCCGCTAAACCACCAGCACGAACGTATATTTCTCCAACCTCTCCAATACCGCAAATTTGCGACCGATCGTTTCTGTTTACAACAACTAGTTGAACATTGAGCATTCCTCTCCCAGCAGGCATCACATCTTTCAATTTTTTGAGAAAAACTGGATCTTCGGATCTCGACTTGACTTCGAAGTAAGAAACAGCACGTTGTGTCTCAGTTGTACCGTACATGTTCACGATTGTAACATTTTCGGCCAATGTTTGCAGTCTTAAACAGTCGCGCTTCGTCAGTATATCACCGACAAAGAATGCATGGTGAAGCTTTGGGAATGGTGTCGTTGCCTGTGCAGTCAGAAGCTGGCCCATAGCTGGTGTTAGATGCGTCACAGTACAACCGTACTTGCCCATCCATTCTGCGAGTCTGCCCGGAGTTCCAATATCATCTTCGGTTGGCACATAAAGCTGGGCACCCAGAAATAAAGGTGTGAACATGTCCCTTTGTATTGGATCATGTGCAATTCCGCTTAACATGGTGAATTTGTCGTTTTCTGTTAAGTTAAATTGCTGAGACATCCAGTTGAAATAGTAGGCCAAAGAAAAGTGCCTTCCTAAGACACCCTTTGGAATCCCTTCCGATCCAGATGTGAATGACAGTGTAGGATTGGAGTCTGGGCCTACAACCACACCAGTACGTGTAGTCTTTAAGCTCACAAAATCTTCAAATATGTCAGCGGTGTTGCCCGGTAAGCTGCCTTGTAGTGAACCGTCGTTCTGAATTGCAATAGAAGGAATACGAGAAACAATATCTAGTTCTTTCTTAATGTAATCTTCAACCAGGGAGTCTAACTCACCTGCAGCCCTAATCACGATCAAACCACGAGGCTTCGCGACGCCCAAATAGATGGTTTGTCTTGCGGGAGGGTATGCTGGATCAATGACTGAGAAGGTGGCGCCGGCTTTCAGCACACCCATCACACAGACCATCAAATCCACACCACGCGATGAGTAGATCATCACCACATCTCCTCTCTTAATGCCACCTTTGACCAAATAGTGTGCAACGATGTTAGAAGCCTCGTTGATCTGTTTGTAGGTAAAGGAACGCGAGTCTGTGGCGCCAATTGCGGGAGTTTCAACCACACACACCCGCTCAGGGAACTTGTCGGCGTTATCCTGGAAGATGTCTTGAATGCAACCAATGAAATTGCACCAGCCCAGATCAGCTCGAGGGTCTGGGACTACTCCATATGCGGAGGGTGTGAGAAGCGAAACTTTGGTGATCTGGAAGTCTGGCTGGTCAGTCACTAGCGAAACAAACTGTGCAAATTGGTCTGCCAATATTGATATCCTCTCCTTGGCAAACAACAGTTTGTTGTAGACTATCTCGAGAACACTCTCGCCGTGCGCTCCATCTTGCAGGTTGATCGCAAGGTCCAGGCGGTGGTACTTGAACTGCTCTAGAGAAAACTGTTGGGCATTTTGCACAAACGCTAGACGGAACAGTTGTGGGGCCGTCTCGAGCTCTTTGGTCGTTTTGACGTCCTCTGCGAGCCTGTCGAAGGAGAGATCTGCGGAGTCTGGCAGGCATTGAATCTCGCGCTCGACGACGCTGTACAGCTCGCCGAACGACCAGGTAGGCTGGATGGTAAACCGCAGAACCTTGTTGCCGTCAATATATAGGACGATGTCGTCGTCGCCTGTGAATCTGTACTGCAGTGCGGTCCACACGCTGATTGCTGTGATATATCTGTCCTGCACCTGTGCGGAGATCTCCAACTGCGGTATAGACACCGCGTAACTGCCCTGTTCTGTGAATGGAGCTTCATGTGGGCGGAGAAAGTCCTGGGGAAGAACGCTGAGTGTTGGGTTATCCAACTTTTCGATCCAGAATTTTTCAGTCATTGCGCTTTCTCTCAAAAGGGTTGTGGTTGTTGCCGACTGTGCAAGCTGGGCGTTATCAATGGATGATTCGAAACTTTGAAAGACAGTTAAACCAGTGTCGACTGCAGCTCGTGGGTGGCTTTTATGATCCACTTGTTATATAGTTTTTTCCGGAGGAGTAGACGCCGTGCTTGAGCCCTTGACGGTGTAACCGAGCTGCGCTTGTAGGATTGCAGGTGGGTAAGTATTACCCAGGGAAAAACGAACGAACGGCACGCCTGGTGCGCAGGCGTGGCCCACAAACGGTGCAAGCCGGAATTTGGTCTATGCTGTGTGCAACTGTGACTCAGTGGCGGTCTTAGGGCAGGGAACCGCCTGGTGCGCGGAAAGGCCCAGGGAAAGACTCATTGGCCAGCGACCAAAATTCCGGTGGAATTAGCACAGCAGGCGCCGCCGGCAGTCCTGTGAGAGCCGAGATCATGTGGCTCGCCATCAGCAGATGCCACCGCCCGCATAGACACAGGAAGACATACTGCAATTAAAACGACAGCCGTGGTATTGGCATTGGTATGTGCAGTTCCTGTATGGCTGTTTCACGCAGATGCCGAACTGTTTATAGAGTGCGCGGCTCTCTGGCGGTCACTCAACGTATGCAACGATATTCGTATAACGCGATATAAAAGAAAATGTTTATCAATTGTGTAGACTCACGTTCCTGAGTCTGATCACGTGATCCAAAACTCTCGAATAAGACGACACGGGACGAGGTCCCACAACATTTAAACATCATTTAGTACGTGTCTGTATCTGCATCGCTGTGTACGGCATTTTTCAAGCCGTCCGCACCGGCCAATTTAAGCTTTGAATAAGAGCAGGCCAGCGTCAACGCTGCTCGCGACACGCCAGCCCGGTCAGGAGCAAGGCAACAGCAGGCACAGCGATCGCAGAGGAGTCGCAGTCGCATCGCATTTTAGAAGTCGGAACCCGCACATTTTTGGCCCACCAACTGCAGCAGCGAGACCCATTGGCCGGTCCCCCATTTGACAAGTGTCAGGGAAGTAGATATATGCACATCAGAGCTGAACAGGACCCCCATCGCAACACACACGAGCAGTAGCCAGCATGTCGCAGAGAAAACTGCAGCAGGATATCGAGAAGCTCCTCAAGAAGGTGAAGGAGGGGCTGGAGGATTTTGAGGACGTCTACGACAAGTTCCAGACCACAGACCCCGAGAATACATCGTACCGCGAGAAGCTCGAGTCGGACCTGAAGCGCGAGATCAAGAAGCTGCAGAAGCACAGAGACCAGATTAAGACGTGGCTCAGCAAGGAGGACGTCAAGGACAAGCAAGAGGTGCTGATGGAGCACAGACGGCTGATCGAGAACGGCATGGAGCGGTTCAAGTCGGTTGAGAAGCTTATGAAGACCAAGCAGTTCTCGACAGAGGCGCTCACAAACCCGGACATCATCAAGGACCCGCGTGAGCTCAAGAAGCGCGACCAGGTGGTCTTCATCCAGGACTGTCTGGAGGAGTTGCAGAAGCAGCTGGAGTCGTATGAAGCGCAGGAGGACTCCGAGCACGTCGAGCGCCACGAGTTCCACATTGCCAACCTTGAAAACATCCTCAAGATGCTCCAGAACAACGAGATGGAGCCCGAGACGGTTGAGGAGTACGAAGAGGACATCCGCTATTTTGTCGACAACAACGATGACGTGGACTTCATCGAGTACGACACGCTGTACGAGGACATGGGTTGCGAAATCAAGCCAAACAAGGAGGCTAGCAGAGACGGTGCTGGCACGACCAGTGCGGGGAGCACTGCAGGAGCAGGATCCGGGAAGCTTTCGCGCAGACATGAGAGGTCGCCTAAGAAAAAGACGTCACAGTCGCCCACACCGTTGCCCAACGATAGGTCCGAGACGCCTCTGCAGGCCGAGTCTGGTGCAGCTGTTGAGGCAGCTCAGTCTTCAACAGAGCCAGTGTCCGCACCAACACCAGCTCCTGCTCCAGCTCCAAGTTCAACGCCAGCACCAGCTCCGGTACCTACACCAATGGCAGCATCCAACAGCGTGCCACTAGTAAAGAAGGACGGAAAGGACTCCATACTAGACGCAGACCAACAACTGGGGCTTCCTCCAGACAAAAGCGCCGAGATAGAGGAGCAGATAAAAAACGACATAAAGAACAACGAAGCATTTCAGAATCCACTTTTCGGGGACGGACTACACTACTGGCTGGGCACGAAACGTCCCTTGATGCAGCCATACGAAGAGATGCCCCAAAAAATGGTATCACAGCTTGAATCATCACTGCTGAACTGCCCAGACTCGCTGGATGCAGACTCTCCCCATCTATATCGAACACCACTTTCACTGCCACACCCTACATCAATCTTCTTCCCTAGCGAGCCCATTAGATTCGTGTATCCGGTAGAGTCGCAGCAGTTTGTGCTGCCTACAATGCAGCAGCCGCAAGCCATCTACGGGGACGCTGCAAATGGAGCCGAAGAGGACGACTCTGACGACATATACTCGAAGACCTCTTTGGCAAGGATATTTCGCAAGTTTGACCTCGATACACTCTTCTTCATCTTCTACCACTATCAGGGTTCGTACGAGCAGTTTTTGGCTGCTAGAGAGCTCGTAAAGCACAGGAAATGGATGTTCAATAAGGTGGATCGGTGCTGGTACTTCCGGGAGGTGGAGATCCTCCCTCCAGGCATGCCACAGACTGAGGAAGAGTCCTGGAGATACTTCGACTACCAGAGAAGCTGGTTGGCAAGGCGTTGTAACAATGACTTCGTATATCGTGAAAACGAGTTCGAGAAGATAATATAGGCCCTAAAAGTTCAACTACCTGGTTTTAATGCATTATTTATGTATATATATGTCTAACGCACGTACGGTGCACGCACGAGGCCCACCCTGACATGGTATATGTAACTCAGAGTTCCTGCTCAAGGAACTGCTCGCTGAAGTACGAGATCTGTTTGAAGTTATACTCGAAGCCCTCATCGCCGCCGTAGTATGGGTCGTCCACGATGTTTCTGTACTTTCCGCTAGCGTTCCAGTTGCCAAACAGTGCAACCTGCGCTCTGGAGCCCTTGGGCTGCAACCGCTTGAGGTTCCGTAGGTTAGATTCGTCCATGCAGATGATGTAGTCGAACTCATCGAAGTGGCGGCCCTTGATCTGCTGCGCTCTGTGGTTGACTGGCACACCGTGCGCTTTGCAAGTAGCGGCACTACGCGGGTCGGGAGACTCACCTGTGTGCCAGCCACCCGTGCCAAATGAATCTATCTTTTGAAAGCGATCTGCCATGCCCTTCTGTTTTACGGTGTGGGTGAAAACCGCCTCTGCCATTGGCGAACGGCAGATGTTGCCCAGACACACAAAGGCTACAGAGATCTGGTCTTCCTTGTCAACGGTCATGCTAAATTGGATGGCCTGTATCTGCTATAGGGTATCTGTTGGATCGGCAAGTAGTGTTCGGGCTAAACTAACAAGTACGCTAGCAGGCTTGATTACTACTATTGTCCAGCACCTTCCGAGGTGACATCCGCATTAAATACGGATATGGACTTGGGATTCCAGATCGTTTGGATCACGTGTGTAAAATATGGTAGGTCAGCCTTGTGATGCGGGTAATTGAATGCCTTTCCAAGATATGCAGGCGTCAGGGATCCCCTTTTCAGGCTTTGATTCAGTATTTTCTGCTCTCGTCTTGGCATTTACCTTTACACCCATAATGGGCGAGAAAATGG